>BQNB010092971.1:5297-22163 GCA_026074375.1 Tanacetum coccineum
CAAGGCTCGAACCCAAGACCTCAACCCAACTCACCCTTTTAAACACACACACCACTACCGCTGTGCCCTTGGGACTTTTATGTCCAAGGGTGCATTCAAATAATATTTAGCACCATTTTAGTTCTCTTTGGTATTAAGCACTTAGAGTGCTTATTCGAATTTTCCTGGCTTATTCGTTTAGGCTTATTTTGAGCTTATAATTTTCCTGCATTCCTTTCATTGTTAGCAACTTTTAGGATTTTTAATTCAAAGTTTAGTATTTTTTCTTTCATTTTATTAGTTTAAAAACTTTAAAAAATAATAAAAAATTAAATAAAAATTTAAAAAATAAATTTCTTTTTTCTGAAAATTTTCTTTTAATGTTTAGAAGGTTTAGGAATTAAATTTACGTTCGTAGGGCTTAATTTTGAGATACTTGCTTATTCGTCGCGTTTTTATTATTCCCGTTAGTGTTTTCGTGTTAAATTTCTTAATTGCTAGGTCGTTTATTCTTCTTTGCATGCTTTATGTGTTTTTATGTGTAGAAATAGGAAAACAAATCAAATCTTTGAATTATTCATTTGCGCGATCACAAACTAAACCGACTTTCTATTCACGCTTCGCCGAGGACAAACGACCCGGGAGGCTTTAGAGATTGTTTTGGATAAAAGCAATTCTCTTTAATCTTTTGGAATACTATACTATATACTATAATTGTATTGGCCTCTTAATTACACATACTTGTTTGTGTGTGTGGTTTGGAGCGGATCAATTTTTGGCGCCGCTGCCGGGGAGGTGTGTAACGATTTTCGTGTTTCCGTTTGAAGATTAGTATTTGAAGACCCTTCCCCGTGAAGTTATCGTTTTTTGTTTGTGAATATTTTCTTATTATAAAAATATAAAAATATAAAAATATTTTTATTTTCTCAATTTTTGTGAATATATATCAAGTAATCAAAAATACCAAAAAATCAAATAAACAACAAAATCAACCGTTGTGTCACTTGTGAAAATGGCTCACCTTTAGACAACGAGCTATAAGAGAGGTATAAGGAGGGTTGATCCTAAGAACATCGACCCGAAAGGAAAAGGTTTTTAATACGCTTCGCGCTGACCCATACCTCCGCTTCTTTGTAAGTAATTTAGAGAGCTACCGTACACTTTTTGATTATCGGTTAACAAAAATATTTTCTCTTATTTTGTTCTTAGTTTATGCAAACTCGCTCTTTGTCAAAATTCGTTGGTGAATATTCTACGAATCCCACTTCTACGAATCCGAAATGTCGTAATCGTCGACGTTGAAAACAAAAAGTCAAACCGTTCGCTCTTGAAGAAGTTCCCGTAGTTACAATGGCTTATCAACGTACTATGGCGGAATTACTCCGTGCACCCACTGAGGGTTATACAGAGGCAATCGTAGTACCACCGATTCCCGCTAAGCATTTCTAGCTCAAGCATAGTCTAATCAATATTGTAACTTCGAAAGATGTCTACGGTTTTGAAGATCCTCATGCTCATATTCGATATTTTAATAAGAGTACTTCTACCTTGAAATACAAAGATGTACCCGAGACGTCGATTAAGCTTATGCTTTTTCCATTTTCTATCGATGGTCCAGCCCGGATTTGGCTAGACAAAGAACCTCCGCGTTCTATTCTCACTTGGGATGATCTTGTTTTCAAATTCATTAACCATTTCTTTCCTCCCTCAAAAACAACAAATCTCCGAAATAAAATTTTAAATTTTCATCAAAAATTTAAGGAAACGTTTAGTGAGGCATGGGACCGTTTCAAGGATCTTCTTCGAGAATGCCCTCATCACGGTTTTACCAAATTACATCAACTCGATACTTTCTATAATGGTTTAAACCCTTTCGATCAAGATTCATTGAATTATGCCGCCGGTGGCAATCTTTTGGAACGTAGTGCACAAGATGTGTTGAAGATTATTAAAAACAAGTCAAAAGTCCGTCATTCAAGAAACAAACCGATTGTTTCTCAAGTGAAAGCAAGTAATGTTGATTCTTCAGAGATGGCCAAACTTACCGATGCAGTGACTCAAGTAACTAGTGTCGTAGCCACTATGATGAAACAATTTCAAGCCCCAGCTCCAGCTTCCGTAAAAGTTGTCGAGGAATCTTGTGTTACTTGTGGCGGTGCTCATTCTTACCGACAGTGTCCTACCACCGATGGCAACAATTTTACGGGCTATCATGACAATATTCAAGGATACGTTTCAACAGCCGCAATGAACAATAATTATAATCAAGGTTATCGTCCTCAAGGAGACCTACACTTCCGTGCTAGCAATCAAACGGGTCCTCCTGGTTTTCCTTCTGTTCAAAATAATCAAAATCAAGGTTACAACCAGAACCAAGGAAATAATCAAGGAAATTATCAAAACCGAGGAAGTAACTTAAATCAAGGAAATAATCAAAACCAAGTGTTTAATCAAAATCAAGGACGAGGGAATAATTTCAATCAATCTCCAACTTATCAAGCCCCAACTCATCAACCACAAGTTGTGGGACAAAGTGATTTTCAAGCTTACATGAAGGCAAATGATGCTATAATGAAAAACATGCAAACACAAATGACTTTATTGACAAATTCAAACATTGAGCTTAAGAGAATGTTTGGTCAATTCATGAAAATGAATACCGCTTCTTCTTCGGGTTCGGGTTCGTTGCCAAGCAACACCGTTCCCAACCCACGAGAAGATCTTAAAGCTATCGCCACTCGGAGTGGTGCTACTTTAGCTGGACCCTCGGTTCCTCCTCCTCCTCCTTCTCCTTCTAAGGAGATGGACCAAGAACCGAAGACGAAAATGGACCATGTACTCACCAAAAGTACCACTAATGTCCCACCTTCGGTTGTCCAGCCGTCTCCCGATTCTACTTCTTTTGAGCTTCCTCCTGCTCCTATTTCTTCTCCTAAGATTCTCGAGCCTAATCCGCATCAACCTCCGATTCCATATCCATCAAGGTTGAATAAGGAAAAGTTACAAGGAAAAGATGATATTCAAATTCATAGTTTCTTACAAATGTTTAAGAAAATCCACTTCAATATCAGCTTTTCCGAGGCTCTTGCTCACATGCCTAAATTTGCAAAAATGGTTAAGGATCTCCTTACGAAAAAGACAACTTCTTGAGAATAGAAAATACCCACCCGTGAATAAGAACTGCTCAGTTGATCCTCAAAACTTACCCAAAACTCAAAGACACTAGAACTGGAGGTTCTCATTCCATGTGAATCTAACTACGGGCTTGCGTCAATGCATGGCCCTACCGATCTAGAGCTAGCATTAACTTGGATGCCTCTTTTTCGTGTTGGAAAACATAACGCCGATCCGGAACTTTCTACTACTCGAATACCCTAAGGAATAGCTATCACCCGACTGTGCTATTCCAGAGGTATCGCCAGAGGATGTTTTCATCAAGTAGGCAAGTTTACATTCCCAGCCATAATTTGTGGTGGTTGAACTATGAGGTGATCTCGGGTTCCTTCTTAATATTGGGGAGACCTTTTTAAAGGACTGGCTCATGCTTAGTTGACGTACACGGCGAAAAGTTAACCTTGCGAGTCGGTGATGAGGAATTGGTCTTTAACGTTGAAAGTGCCTCAAAAGTATAGTGATAAGTCAATCCATAAGATTGACATTCTTAATACTACATGTGGGGATCATTTCCATGAGGTGCTTAATAATCATATGAGTGGCAGTCCCACTCTTTCTCCAGACCCTATGGTCGAGTCTTTTTCCCCTTCTCTCACTCCCTTCGAGGATAGTGATTTTCTTTTGGAAGAGACCGACGCATTTCTTTCTCTCGATGATTCGATACCACCGGGTATTGATGATGGCACCTACGACTCGGAGGGAGATATTATTTTTCTAGAAATATTACTTAATGACGATCCTATACCCGATCTCCCTCCTATTCCTCACCCCGTATGTTTGATTAATGATACCAAAAATATTAAATCTTCTATCGATGATCCTCCGGATCTTGTGCTCAAGGACTTGACTTCCCACCTCGAGTACGTGTTTTTGGAGGGAACTTCTAAGTTACCCGTCATAATCGTGAAAAACTTAAAGTGGGAGGAAAAAGAGCAGCTTCTAAAGGTTTTAAAATCACACAAACGGGCGATAGCTTGGAAAATATCTGATATTCGAGGCATTATTCTGAATTTTTGCCCTCATAAGATATTAATGGAAGATGATTTTAAACCAATTGTTCAGCACCAAAGACGGGTTAATCCTAAAATCCATGAGGTAATAAAAGCTGAAGTCATTAAACTTCTCGATGCCGGATTGATTTACCCGATTTTTGACAGTCCTTGGGTGAGCCCGATTCAACGTACGTCGTACCTAAAAAAGGGAGGTATGACGGTTATTACCAATGAAAACAATGAGCTTATTCCTACACGATTCGTCATAGGTTGGCGCGTTTGTATTGATTATCAAAAGTTGAATGACGCCACCCGTAAAGACCACTTCCCTCTCCCTTTTATGGATCAGATGTTAGAGCGATTAGCAGGAAACGAATTCTATTGCTTTTTAGACGGATTTTCTGGCTACTTTCAAATCCCAATTGATTTCCAAGACCAGGAAAAGACCACTTTCACCTGTCTTTATGGAACATTTACTTATCAAACGACGAAGCCTTTGGCCTTTGTAAGCTATCTGGACGTTCCAAAGGCTATGATGATCGGGCGATTTTCCATGATATGATTAAAAAAACTATGGAAGTTTTTATGGATGACTTTTCGGTCTCGGGGGATTCATTTTCATCGTGTCTCTCCCATTTAGATACTATGATACAACAGTACGAAGACACCAACCTAGTTTTAAATTAGAAGTGCCACTTCATTGTCAAGGAGGGCATTGTCCTCGGCCACAAAATCTCTAAAAATAGACTTGAAGTTGATAGAGCTAAAGTAGATGTGATTGCAAAACTACCACCTCCGACCACGGTTAAAGGGATTAGGAGCTTCTTGGGTCATGCCGGTTTCTATAGGCAATTTATACAAGACTTTTCCAATATAGCTCGGCCAATGACTCACCTCTTGGAAAAGGACACTCCTTTCGTCTTTTTAGACGAGTGTCTTGCTTCTTTTAAGATTCTTAAATCGAAGCTCCTATCCTTGTATCCCCGGACTGGGACTTGCCGTTTGAGCTTATGTGTGACGCTAGTGATTACGTTGTTGGAGCAGTTTTAGGACAAAGGAAAGACAAATATTTTAGGCCTAAACACTATGCTAGTAAGACCCTATCGGGTGCTCAAACTAATTACACCGTTACCGAAAAAGAGCTTCTAGCTGTGGTGTATGCATTCGAGAAGTTTCGGTCTTACTCAGTCTTATCCAAGACCATAGTATATATGGATCACTCGGCATTAAAATACCTTTTTAATAAGCAAGATGCCAAGCCGAGGTTAATCCGGTAGATTCTTCTACTCCAGGAATTTACTATTGAAATTCGTGATAAAAAGGGAGCAGAGAATCTCGCGGCCAATCATTTAAGCAGATTAGAAAACCCGTATCAAGGAGATCGTGTTGGAATGGAAATAAATGACAATTTTCCTCACGAATCACTTAATATGATATCTCTTAATCCCAACAATAAACCCCCGTGGTTTGCCGACATAGCAAACTACTTAGTGGGGAATGTGCTTGTTAAAGGGATGTCATCCCAGCAGAAAAAGAAATTCTTTAAGGATATTCGACACTATTTTTGGGATGACCCCTATCTCTTTTGGATTTGTGCTGATCAGATTATTCGACGGTGTGTGGACGGGCAGGAAGCTATGGACATTCTCTAAGCTTGCCATAATGGACCCACCGGGGGACACCATGGTCCGAACTACACCGCGAAAAACGTTTTTGACTCCGATTTTTTTTGGCCCACCATTTATCGCGATGCCCAGGACCTTGTCACGCATTGTGACTCGTGTCAGCGTCAGGGAAAGATCTCACAACGGGACGAAATGCCCCAAAATCCTATTCAGGTTTGTGAGATTTTCGACCTCTAGGGCATCGATTTCATGGGGTCGTTCCCGTCTTCAAGAGGGAACCGATATATTCTCGTGGCTGTCGACTATGTTTCGAAATGGGTTGAAGCGAAAGCGCTCCCCACCAACGACGCCCGAGTAGTGGTTAAGTTTTTAAAACAATTATTTTCTAGATTTGGAACCCCACGGGCCATCATTAGTGATCGAGGGACGCATTTTTGTAACGACCAATTTTCTAAAGTTCTTCAAAAATATGGTGTTACGCATAGGCTTTCGACCTCGTATCACCCACAAACCAGTGGCCAGGTGGAGGTTTCCAATAGAGGTTTAAAAAGGATATTAGAAAGGACGGTAGGCGAGCATCGAGCGAGATGGGCCGATAAACTTGATGACGCCTTGTGGGCTTTTCGTACCGCTTTCAAAACACCGATCGGGTGTACTCCTTATAAGTTGGTATACGGAAAAGCTTGTCATCTGCCCATCGAGCTTAAGCATAAAGCTTACTGGGCCTTGAAATGGACTAACTTTGACCTAAAAACCGCGGGTGATCACCGTAAAGTTCAACTTAATGAATTAAACGAACTTCGGGATCAGGCCTATGAGAATTCTTTGATCTATAAAGAGAAGACAAAGAAGATTCACGATGCTAAGATCAAAAACCATAAATTTCACGTTGGAGATCGTGTCCTTCTTTTTAATTCCCGATTAAAGATTTTCTCGGGCAAATTAAAATCCCGCTGGACCGGACCGTTCACCGTGGCCCAAGTTTTCCCTTATGGGACTATTGAGTTATCTCAAGCCGATGGTCCTAACTTTAAGGTGAACGGTCATAGACTTAAGCACTATTTTGAAGGGGACATACCACATATGGTTGTCCCGGATCTCCAAACTTTCCCTATGGACCAATGAATTCAGGGTCGAGTCAGGCTTGTGACTCGGTTAACAAAAACAAGCGCTTCGCGGGTGGAAACCCATGCTTATCCTTCTATCTTCTTTCTATTTTCTAATAAGTGTGTTGTGATGAGGCTCGCCTTTTAAGCCTTGTTTGAGCAAAGGCTTTTGTAAGTTCCTAATTTCAATTTTATAGTTTAATTTTGCATTCTGGCTTATTACTACTTATTGTATGCTTATTATTGTTTAGACTAGCTTAATTTAAGTTGATTTTAAACCTCAAATTTAAGTTTATAAGACAAGGATTTAAAGTTTTTGTTAATCTAAATCAAGTTCTAAAAGGATTTTGTGAATGAAGTTTGAATCTGAGTTCATAAACTCATATATAAAGGATTTTGTGCCTTAATCTGTTTTTTGTTGCTATTGTTGTTGTTCTACTCTTGATTTGTTGTTTAATTGGAATAGAAAGCAAGTCCTTAAGGTCTGAGTTGCTTGAATTTGTATTTTAGTTAAACTTGTGTCAACTGCATCAGCAAGCTAAAACAGCCAAAAGGGCATTTTTAATCTAAAAATTAATGAAGATTAAGTAGGAATTAGCTTTTGAAATTTAGTGCACACTTAGTTCATAGGCCATATTAGATAAGTTAGGGCTTATTTTAGATTTAGAAGCTTATTTAGATATCTATTTTTAGGGCTGCAATTCATACTTTGTCTTTTCATAAAATTTGCAAAAAACCAAAAATAGTGTAATCTGCATAATCAGCTTTTTCAATTAGTCTTTTCTTAGCTTATTTAATTTTCAAAATACTTTTTGATTGATGTTTTAAGTAGTTTGTAGGACAAGCTTTTTAGTGGTATAAGCCACTAAGCCATAAGGATCCATTTACTTGCTGAAAAATAAGCTCAAAGTTGCCTTGTTGTCTGTTTTGAAAACTGTTTTGAGCAAAGGTGCTTATGTGCTTATTTCAGCTTATGGCTTATTGTTTTGATTAAATATTGTTCAGCTTTGCTTATTAGACTAGGTTAAAGTGTTTTTAGCTTATTTGGTTGTGGTTTGAGCTTATTCAAGCTCATTAGTCATTAAAGTTTAGTAACCAAAAATCCTCTTAAGTATAATCTGTCACTAAAAAGCTAATTTTCTAGCTTAATAATCAGTTTCATAAAAAGTTTCTTTTATAAAATTTGCTTATTATAAGCTGTTTTAAAAGTTTGAGTAAAAAGTTTTGCAAAAATAAAAATGTTAGGGTATAGGGAAGCCAAGGGTGAGCAGGGCTCGAACCCCTGACCTCAACCTTAACCCCAACACTTTTATACACACACACTATAACCATCTGCGCCCTTGGGACTTTTACGTCCAAGGGTGCATTCAATATTCTTTTAACATATTTTTGGCCCCTTTTTCAAATAAGCACTTCGAGTGCTTATTTTAATTTTCCTGGCTTATTCGTTTGAGTTTTTTATAAACTAGTAATTTTCCTGCATTCCTTTCATTGTTAGCAACTTTTAGGGGTTTTCTAGGATTTTTAATTCAAAGTTTAGTATTTTTCTTTCATTTTATTAGTTTAAAAACTTTAAAAAATCATAAAAAAAGTAAATAAAAATTAAAAAAATAAATTTCTTTTTCTGAAAATTTTCTTTTAATGTTTAGAAGGTTTAGGAATTAAATTTACGTTCGTAGGGCTTAATTTTGAGATACTTGCTTATTCGTCGTGTTTTTATTATTCTAGTTAGTGTTTTCGTGTTAAATTTCTTAATTGCTAGGTCGTTTATTCTTCTTTGCATGCTTTATGTGTTTTTATGTGTAGAAATAGGAAAACAAATCCAATCTTTGAATTATTCATTTGCGTAATCACAAACTAAACCGACTTTCTATCTACGCTTCGCCGAGGACAAACAACCCGGGAGGTTTTAGGAATTGCTTTGGTCAAAAGCGATTCTTTTAAATCTTTTGGAATACGTATACTACTATACTATAATTGTATTTGTCTCTTAATTACACATACTTGTTTGTGTGAGTGGTTTGGAGCAATCAGAGATCATCCATGCTCATTGTTTCTAACTCAGCTTTATTCCTCCACATAACAGCATGTATGTTCCACTCAGGTGACAAGCTTCTTAATAAATTTTGATTAACATCTTCTTGTGTATGCTTTTCATCTAAAAGCTCCAACTGACTCACCAGCTTTTGAAGCCTATCAAAGGTTTAATCAAGCATCTATGAGCTTGGAGCAGTGAAGTTTTCATATTGTTGCTTTAAGAGATTTCTTTGAGTCTTCTTAGTAGCTGCATTCCCACCAAATCTCTTTTCTACAACTTCCAGCAATAGCTTAGCATCCTTTATTGAGTTAAACTTTAACTAATGTTCTTTGGGAATGCCCATCATTAAAGTTCTTCTAGCCTTCACTTCTAATCTTCTCTTAGCCTTATCTTCAGTAGATGTAATAGGCATCACTATTGTAACACCTTCCACAATTGTTGTTTTTGGAGAGGTTGCACCATTCTCTATGACTTCCCACAATGCATGATCTATCATCTGGATGTAGTATTCCATCATCATCCTCCATAACTCAAACTCACCCGGTTTGAGCATGGGTACTTTAGATGCCGCCATTATATGTGCAGAATATTAATCTATATCTTCTAGTAAAGTTTCTCAAAGCAACAAGCTTTGATACAACTTGTTGATCCCACTTCAATAGATCGAATTCCTTAAGCTTGTATAAGGATTAGTTATATTAGATAAATCTAACACAACTATAGTAGAAAATTTGTTTGAATGTATTAAAGATTATGCGGAATTTAATCTTTAATATTAAGAAGAACTATCAATGAAACAGTAATTATATAAACATATAATTTAACAAACAAAAGCTCCAATATTATTAATAATATGAATACTCTCAAAGTATTAGGGTTACAAAGACCTTGAAGCTATGATAATTCTATGAATGACTCATATCAAACTCTATGCCCTAGGACCTCTTTTTATACACTAAGGAGTCCTAAACGTCTTACAATACTTTCCTAAGAATATCAAATATTTTAAACAAATAAGTTATACATATCTTTTACATAAATAACTCATATAAATCACATAATCAGTACTAACTAACTCAGCAGTACTAACTTCTTCACTAGCAGCATTAACTCCTTCAGCAGCATTAACTTTGTACTAACAGTAGTAACTTTTGTACTAGTAGTAGTAACTACTTAGCAGTTTTTCTTTTATGTCTCTGAGCAGTCTTAACGTCCACTAGCAGTAGTAACTTCCTCTAGCAGTAGTAACTTTGTATTGGCAGTTGTAACTTCACCAGCAATCTTAATTACTTAGAATAATTTTCATTGAAATTCTCCAGCATCACTAACTTTGACTGAGCAACAGTAACTCCAAACAACATTAAGAAGCTTTTAATCCCAACAAATTTATTCTTGAGAAATCTTTTTATGAAATGTTTTAACAAGTTCTACTTTAGGGCAAGCAGAAGTCAAGTGGGGGGATATTTGATAACATCAAATATTTAATACTTTTTGGTGGCAAAATACCCCCTAAAACACCTGCAAATGTCTCACTAACACTCAAAAATGAGATATTTTCTATTATTTTGTAATTTTTAGGTGAAATGAAGGAAAGTGACAAGAAACAAGGGAAAAAGGACTTAAAGTGTAAATTTTAAAGAATGTTATGGCGTAACACCAAAGATGGTTACGTAGTAACATAAATTAAGCAAGTATGAAGATCAAGGAAGACTTTACGGTGTAACACTATATCTAGTTACGCCGTACCCCTATATTTAGAAAGAAATCTCGTTAAAGTTATAGTTATATGGAAGTTATATGAAGGTTACGGCGTAACACCAAATCTAGGTACGCCATAACAGCTGCTTAATTATGGAATGCCGTGTAAGTTAGTTATGGCGTAACACCTTTATTGGTTACGCCGTAACAGGTACGATAACTATAAATAGAGGCCTCATTCAAGCTATTCTGATATCACTTCCTCCACAGCCAATTAGAGAGGCGACAAAGGCTTCCAACCTTCGAAGAATTCCACCTGGAGTCCAAGGGAGATCACACTTTACTTACTTTTTGTATTTAATCGTTCAAATTATGAATCCTATAAGAATTATGAGTTTTCAATATATGATTTCTTCTATCTCTTACTGTGTTTCCGTTACCATGAGCGGCTAAGCACTTAAAGTGCTGGCCTAGTTATGAATTTACTTTTGTTATGATTGTTTCTTGTTAAATTATGGTTTCATTAGATATTCCTTGACTATCGTGTAACCCTGGGTTTTGGTAGTACGGGTGATTTGGACCTAGCTTTCCCCACTAATAGATTACCTTGTCATGGTAGGATCCAATGGGTACTAGGGAGGATCACTAACTCTTTACCTAGTGTAGGAACTGATCGGTCACCGCACAAATCACTTGATACTTAAAAAGCACAGGAACTCTTTCAGAGGGGGTTAATAATCTTAATAGGTTATTAGATATGTTTTGGGAATTATTAGGATTAATCACTGCAGCCTAGATAACCTACCTCCCAGACGATTCAGGACTGATTCGGAATCGCAGGAAGTATAGGATAGACTGCATATGCACATTCAGGTCTATCGACTTTAGAAACCAGTAATGAAACCATAGTTTGACATTGCACAGGAAATTGTCTTTGTAACAATAGTAACGAAGTAACTGGTTTAGCACATTTTCTCTCTTGATATCTCCTATCCTTTTAATTTCAGTTATTTATTTTATTGTATTGTTTTTCTATTTTCTTCAATTAAAATAAAAAAACCATTTTCAAAATGTGACATTTTAAATTAAAACTAATTACACCTTAGCTCTTGGGACGACCTCGGATTTACCATTATATACTACCTACAATCGGGTTCTCTACCAGTTAGTGCGTCGTTAGGTAGATCGAGTTTTATAAATTTAAAACTTGATAAAAATATATTTTAAAAGAAAATATGCATCAAAATACACGTGACTTGGGCTCATTTGGCGGCTCGCACGACCCAGCCCAAGATATAGAATATTCTACTTTACGACGGCGTCACGATTAAAACGTGACGCCGTCACAGCGATTTTTCTACATATACAAACCCGAAAATAGGGTTTTATGTGTGTAACTTTAAAGTAAAAAAGGGGGACGAACTCTAGTTCATTTGGCAGCTTATTAGGATGATTTTAGGGCTTTAAAACCCTATTGTACCTCCTTCAATTCATGTTTTAATCAAGTAAGACTATCTTAATCATTCAATATGTCTTGTTGTTTGATTCTTTATTGTTATTGCTTTACCTTTAACATGCTTGGCTAAACTCCTTAGTGTAATCATTTATGATTGTATGAAACCTAGAATGTAGATCTTAGTGGTGTTGCTTCTTGTGATGACTATGCATGTTAGGCTTTAGAAAACCAGCTTTTGTTTGTATCGTTGTTGATATGTCTAGGGAAACATGATTGTGTATGAAGGATACCATCGGTAACAGTCTTCATACTACCTTACCCTTAATATAGTTGATCCACTTTTAATATATTTCAAATGCATTTAATATACTCTTGGGGGCCGGGTAATAGTCTTCATACTACCTTACTTTGTGTTTTGCCTCAATGGAATATTAAATAGACAGCGGGTTCGTGTAATCTGTTCATGACTTAGGAAATAATTACATAGCTCATCACAAGTGTGACAAAGCAACAACACTAGAAGAAGCAATCTAGGGAGTAATACATGATTAAATGAAAACAATCTTTTATTATATTGTTATCACCATTAGCGTAGTTTACTATTTAGTTTAATAGCTAAAACCAACCAAAACTCTCAAACATATGATTTTACTGTTTTCTTATAAATATAAAAATACAAAAATAATCTTCTCTCAACCCCTAGAATTCTATTAGACTGTGATCAAACCTTCCCAACCTATTCCCCTAGAGAACAATAACAACCCCTAAGTCATGCCTATACTACTACTATAACGGTTAGGTACTCTACCTAGGGAGTTGTAAAACTTCTTGTAGAAGTCCCTTTCGACAACCGTATCAAGCTTTCCGAAAACACACGTGCTTCATTTGTAACTTAGACGGTGTTGATCTACTTTTAGGATCTCGTAGCTCTAATTTATACACAATCTCACAGAAAGATATGATGAAGTCTTCTCCCATCTATTTTTTTATCTAAAGCTTCAAAAACAAAATCATGGTTATGGCATCGTTGTTTATCTCATTTGAACTTCAATACCATTAATCAGCTTGCCAAACAAGATCTTGTCAGAGGTTTGCCAAAATTAAAGTATGCTAAAGATCACTTGTGTTCTGTATGTCAAATGGGAAAAAGAAAGAAAGAATCCCATAAACCCAAACCAGAACCAAGTTCTAATGCAAAGCTTCATACGTTATGTTAGTAGAAATATTACGATATTTAATCTATACATTCTCTTCATGTTTTGGTGATGACAAACATGTAACTTATAACACATAACGTAAAGTGCTTAAGTTACTTGTGATCACAAATCATCAATGCATTCATGCGACATCTCTCGACGTCTCAAGTCTACTTCAACGAAGTTTGCACCCGACATAAATCACTTAAGGTATGAATAAATAAATGCTTAATTTATTTTATGATCAAAGGAATTTTTATTTAACCTCATGGTATGTGCTTAAATACACATACCTTTTTCTCAATAAAACAAGCTTAAATGACAAAAAACGGACTTAAAATGCCAAATATATGCTTGTTTTGCATTATGTACTGTGCAGGTAACGAATATCCACAAAAAGACAAAAACAAGACAAAAACTAGACAAAACCAAGCACGGGATTGGAAAGTGCGTGGAAAACCGAATCCAAAGGCGTACGCATCTTAGTGGGCCAACCAAACCCAAGTTAATGGGCCAAGTCAGTCCATTATGCCATCTATACTAAGCCTTTTATTAAAATTCTAAACCCAAATCCATAAACCCGGCCCAAACCAAATGAGCCCATTAGCCTTAACAATAACCCCGTTAAAACTATCCTACCACTTCAGCACCTTGTGATCTTTGAGAAGATCATTACGAGCCCTCTCCTAGAATCTTTTTGATTTCAAAAAACAAAATTTTTCATGGTGGATCAGGACGAGAATGAATCTGGTAATCCAGGACATACTCATCCTGGAGCTTATGCTCTCCTCTGGGGAGGGGGTTTTTATAGAGAGAGGTAAGTCAAGGGTAGCCTCCCGCTTGATCGATTTCTCAGAGTCGGAGAGGTCCCTGAACTTTACACCATTAGTCCTCAAGGACTAACACTGTTAGTCCCTAAACCTAACAACCCCTAACGCCTGTTAAACCCTTATCCCTTCCATATTTGAAATACAATAAAAAATGCCGAGAATGGTGCTTTCCATAAGCAATTTTGGGAAGAATTAAAGACTTTGGTTGTCTTTCCTCACAAAGAAGCACAAAACACCTTATAAATAGAAGAAAAATTCGAGCAAGAAAGATATCTTATCTTTTATTTTTTTTCCAGCAATTTTTTTACTGTTTTATGTCAATTTCTCTGTTTTCAAGCTTTGTTATAAGCATTTTTCTGTCCAAACATTGTACATTCAAAGATCATTCAATAAAGAGTATGTTCTCATTTTCTTTTATGTTTATTTAATGTTTTGCTTATTCACTGCTTATTTTCATCTTATTTGTGCTTATTAATGCTTATTATTGCCTTTATTTGCTATTTGGTGTTTATTGATGGTTTAAATCTTATTGGTTTATGTTTTGACAAAAATCTGTCCTAAAAAGGCTAAAAATAGCTTATTCTATTTGCTTATTATCTAGTGCTTATCAGTTGTTGGATTTTGCTTATTAAGTCTCACTATACTTAATTGATAATATGTTTTCAAAAATCTCAAGTTAAAACAGTTTTATTAAAGCTTAAAATGGCATTTGGAATTTTAAAAGGGTGTTCGGCACAAGCAGTACTAACCTAGGTTAGTACCGTTTGATTGTCTTGTGACCCTTAAGCCAAGTTTAACAAGCTTTAATTCAGTCTATAAGTTAGTTTAATTCAGTTTTTAAAGTTTAAAAACAAAGTTTAAGGTTTAATCTAAAAGTGGTTTGAAACTGTGGAAATTTAGTTTGATATATTTGCTTATTAGCTTAGATCTTGATTTATGGCATTTAGGTGTGGTTTTCATGCTGATTTTTGGTTCAAAATGCAATAGAATAGGTCTTGTTAAGTCAGCATTTGTCCATTTTGTTTTGGTCCAAAATCTGTCTAAGTGTCATAAGTGCTATTTTCAAAGTTTTAAAAGTTCAATTTTCATTAGCCAATTTAGATAAGATTAAATTTGTTTTAAGGTCTGATATTGATTATATAAGCTTATTAGGTATCAAATTTAATCTGTTTTTACTTTTTAAGTTTTTACATTAGCTTATTCTAGCTTAAAAATAGGGCTGCAATAAGCCATTTAGTCTTTCTTAAAATCAGAAAAAAAATCAAAAAAATACAAGTTTTTGCCTACTTTCTAAATCTCTTGTAGCTTATTTAGAATTTGATTTTCAGCTTAGATTTAGCTTATTTGAGTAGTTTAGTTGTTAGTATAAATATGTCTTTAGTATTTAGCTTATTACATAAGCTTTTTGATAGCTTAAGTTAGCCTTAAAATTGCTCTTTTTTTAACATATAAATTCCAAAACAAAAAAAATAGTTCTTAAGTAAAATGTCACTTAATTCTGCTTATTTCTAGCTTTATAATAAGCTTCTGTCAAAAGTCCTTTTATAAAAAGTACTTATTTTAGCCTTAAGCTTAGCTGTTTTTAAAAGAAAAATAAAAAAAAGTTTTACAAAAACCAAGGTCCAGGACTCGAACCTGCGACCTTAGCCTCACACACACACATACTTACCACTGCGCCCTTGGGACTTTTTCATAAGTCTCTTGGGCCAGTTTTCTTTTATATCCTTTTTCCAGGTTTGCTTTTCTAGCTTATTTGATTTTTTTGGGCTTATTTATAATCCCTATTTTAGCAGTTTTATTTTTCTTGCCTTAGTAATAGTTTAAAGTATTTTCTGTAACTTTTCCAAATTTTTATAAAATAGTTTGGTATTTTTAATAATATTTTTAGATTAAAACTGTCTATTTTTTTATAATTTATTTAGATTAAATCAATTTTTAATTCATAATAAATTAAATAAAAGTAAAAAAAATATAATTCTTTTTTCTAAAATTATTTTAAGTCATTTAGGATTTATAAAATTTGAATTTGAGTTTGTAGGGCTTATATTCGATTTATTACTTGTTAAGTCGCGTTTTTAGATCCCCGTCAACGTTTTCGTGCTTTAAACTTTAATTGCTTAATTTGTTGCTTTCCTTTGCATGTTTTTGCGTTTTCATTAGTAGATATAGAATCCAAAATCAAAATCTTGAACTATTCAATTCACGCCTCGTCGGAGCAAAAACGACCCGGGAAACGACTAGAAGGGGTTACTTTCGAAGTCGATACTTCCGGAATTGTATTTTATTTGTGAGTTGGTTTGTCGCTTGTTAAAAGTGATTTGCCGATTCACCTATATTATATATATATACTATTGACTCACGATTAATTTTTGGCGCCGTTGCCGGGGAGGCTGTGTTATGAATTTCAAATTATCGTTTGAAGATTGTTTTCATATATAAAAAAACAAAAATAGTATAAAGTAATCAAATATCCAAAAAAATAAAAAAATCAACAAAAGAAATCGAGTTGTCAATTGTTAAATCGGCTCACCTTTAGGATTACAAACTATAAGAGAGGTATAAGGAGGGTTAATCCAACAAACTTCGACCCAAAAGGAGAAGGTTTTTAAAACGCTTCGCGCTTACCCGCTCCTCCGCTTCTTTGTGCGTTTTTTAGAGAGCTACCGTGTACTTTTGACTTTCGGTTAACAAAAATATTTTTCTTTCTTAATTATTTCTTTTCTTTATGTATTATTTGAAAAATCTATAAATATTCTTCTTTATCCTCTTATT
>BQNB010092972.1:0-26484 GCA_026074375.1 Tanacetum coccineum
TTCTTGTTTCTCTCTCTAGACACACACATCTTCTCTCTACTTTCTCTCTCTAATAATATGGCTAAGCATTTGTTTAATCCTCCCCGACCTCCGGATCATGTCTCTTGTTAGTGATATCTTATTATTAACATTTAATGTTAGAACCCAGATACACTTTCACTTCACCATTGATACAAGAAAAATAAGATGAGAAGATAATGAAAGAATTTTAGAGAGAGAAAATAAAAGAGATGGTTGATTACATAAGTGTGTGAAACAAATGAGACCAACACCCTCTCCACACTTGGAGAGGGGTATTTATACCCATGTTGGGCCGTGGGTTTGACTTGGGTTGGGCTCGAGTTTACTTGGGCTTTTAAGCCCGTAACACGTGACATATTAGATTACATTAAATGAGCCCGATTCCCGTTCTAGCCTATTACAACATTAATATATAAATGACCGAGACCTAATATTCCTAATGAACGAACTTCTCATTTGACTCAATATTTTTAAGGCTAATAATCTCCCCCAAAGTGAGTTCATTGTGACACTCCTTCATGAGATCAATGAGATTGCTTTAGTCGTTAAGCTCTTGTGATCTTTGTCTCTGTCAACGTTGTAGGCTTGTTCCTTCATGCTTTGTGAACTTTGATCTTGAGCCTTTGTCATTGTCTTTCGACTTCGTCTTTATGTCTGAGATCTTTAAATCTTTTCCTTGCTTCTTGAACGTCTTTACCACCTTGCGATCTTGTGTCTTGACCAACATGCTCATACTTTGCATCATCTTGAAAGCTTGCTAATAATCTCCCTTGATAGACTTGATATCTTAAAGGAAGATCTTGAATATCAGAGTTTGCAGAAGTCTTTGTCTTTAATTCTTGAGTTTTCATGATTCTTGAATCTTGATGCGTATAGTATGTCTTTGTAGTTTTAGCATGAGCATGTGGTAATGAATCCGAATTAATGAGGCATCACCATCTCCATCTTTATGTATCCCAAAATAAAACAGTTAGCAATAAAGTAGGTGGACGAATATGGCTTTGTCATTTGTCCAGATTTGGTTAGATTAACCTCCGATTCTGTAGGACCATTTTACAGTATAAATACTGTACATGTGATCAGGTAGATTCAAAAAATCTCCTTGACAGGGTTTCTAGCTCAAAGCGTAGGATCTTCTAACACAGATGTATTAGATTTGCCATGCTTGTTAGTTCTCATTACCGGAACGTCTCAAAGCAGACAACACGGTAAGAGTGAATCAGATAGTTACTATCTTTCTGATTAAGTCGTCAATTCATTTACTGGACCTTATCGGTATCAGTTGTACCACAAGCTGGATTCATTTAGACTCTCGCAAGTCACCAACGCTAGTGCTGTTTGATGATGGACCACTTGAAGGACTTTTCCATTCGTCACTATAAATACTAAAGAGTATCACTCTGAATGTTCTGGCAGAATACATGGAAATGCGTAGGACTTCTTGTTAAACAGGCTTGTGAATTAAAGAAGTTCAAACAAGTGTTTGTCATGGAATGTGTCCTATTAGATTTATTTGATGATCTCTTGGCTCTAGACTCGATTTGTGCGTTTTGGTTTTAGTGATCAGAGGCTGGAGACTGCCACCTTTTCAATATCAACTAACTCGGAGTGAGAAAGTCAATAGAAGTCGTGTTTTCTCCGTGACAAATGAGGCCAAGTTTCATTTTGAGGTGAAAACTGAATGCTGGGAAGGGTTGTGCATTGCATCACTGGGTCCATGATGTCGTCTTCAATGTCAGCAATCAACATTGTGATTCTGACAGCATATGTATTGACCCGGTTTCTGCCTTAAGTTGTGTGGAGGGCTACTTTCTTTAGACCCTTTATCCATACATTTCTTTTTAATTCTTCAACCCCTTCAATGCTTACCAAGACGTCATTACTAACACCTTGTTGTGATTGTTTCAGTGTTAGCTCAATCTTAGTCGGCATTCTTCCCTTATACACATTCATCTCTAATCATACCTAAGGACTGCTATTTCTAACTATGGAGTGTCCTTGGGTAGATCCCTCCGGTTCTGGTTGGATCATAGGACAAATACCTAACCTTACCACCTTATGACTTCAGAATCGTCGTGAAATTAAGATGTTGTTGGGTATAAGATCGAAACCATAAAACCTTTTCCGAATAGCACTTTGAGTCTTTTAGATCACATTTTAATTACATTTCTCCCCTTATTTTAAATTCTAAGTCACTTAGTTTTTGAAATACTGTGTGATTAAAATTTGTCTTGAAAAGGCCATGGGGAAAATGTTGAAGCTTAGCATGAATTATTTGGAACTGTTTCATCTTGCTCCCCCTCAATTTTACATATGTTTGACACCAATAAAAATGATACCAAGTTGTAAATTGATATAAAATTGAGGTTGAACACTTAGTTCATTTATATACTATAATTTATTGTATTGTCATTATTATTTTGTGATTAAAATATGTCTTGAAAATTCTGTGGGAGAAAATATTATCAGCATGAATGGTTTGGAACATTTTGATAATGTTTTGAATACATAAGAATGGTCGTTGTTGATGTATCCAAGAACATTAAAACGTTGTTTTTCGAAAAACTCCCCCTCAAAAATAGGACCAATTGAAAAATTGTTGTCTTTTGAAAAACATTGTGAGGGTTGGAGTGTTGAACATACAATTTTGAAAGATTATGAATTGTCATCGAGAATTTCTTGAAAAATTATGTTCAACTTTTGAAAAACCAGATGTTAGAGGACTTCTCTTCTAACTGTAAGGGTAAGCGCACTGAAACGTACACTTTCCTTTTTCTTGAGCTAAAAACATTGAATGTCTTGTAAGAACAGCTCAAGTCCGGGTTATGTACTGATATTTGCACATAAGCCATTAAGAAAACTTAGAAATGACATGTTTTGAAACTATTTGCAAACTCTCGCTCGAACTTCATTTACACGCCCGTGTCGATATTAATCAACATTTCTAGGTACGTAAATGTTATCGATTCCAAGAGACATGTCGAGAAGAATATTTTTTGAAACATTTTCTGATTTTTTGATTTTGTATTTTCTTTTTGAAATTTTATATTTTTGTATTTTTCTTTTTGAAATTTTATATACATGTTGATGTTTGATGAAGTATCAAGCAGATTCTTTTGTCAGAACCTCCAGTTCTGCTGGAGTCAAACATCTCATACCAATTCGTCTGACGAGATACTGAAACCTTTCTTCGGGAAGGGCTTTAGTAAACATGTCAGCCAATTGGTATTCAGTTCTGACAAAGTACAATTCAATTATACCGTTTTCAACCTGTTCCTTTATGAAGTTATACCGAGTATGGATATGCTTGGTACGGGAGTGCTGTACGGGGTTGCATGATATTGCTATGGCTGACTAAGAGTCGCAATACAACGGTATTTGGTTGTAGTTGAAGCCATAATCTTGAAGCTGTGTCCGCATCCACTTAACTTGAGCACAACTTGCAGATAACGCCACGTATTCAGCCTCTGCGGATGACATTGCAGTACAATCTTGCTTCTTTGACATCCAGCTGACTATCTTATCACCTAGGAATTGTATTCCTCCAAAAGTGCTTTTGCGAGTATCAACGCAACCGGCATGATCGGCATCTGAAAAAGCTGTTGGTACCTCTTAAGTATCGAAAGATCCTTTTAACCTCTTTGAGGTGTTTTTCAGTCGGTCTTGCTTGATATCTTGCACAATAACATACAGCTTGCACTATGTCTGGTCTACTAGATGTCAGATACATGAGTGACCCGATTTTGCTACGATAGTCAGTTTGGTCTACGGGTTCACCACTCAAGTCTGCATCTAATTTAGGTTTCGTAGCCATTGGTGTACCAATGCTTTGTCCTTTTTCCATACCATGTTTTTTCAGAATCTCTAAAGTATATTTGGCCTGATTGATAAAAATACCTCGTGGGGATTGGTGGATCTGAAGTCCTAAAAAGAATTTCATTTCCCCCATTAAGGACATCTCAAATCTACCGTGCATTAATTTTTCAAAACGTTTTGAAAATTTAGGGTTTGTGGAACCAAAAATAATGTCATCAACGTAAATTTGCACAAGTAGAATGTCCTCCCCGTATTTTATCGTGAATAGAGTCGGGTCAATGATACCTTTAGTAAAACCGTTGGAAATCAGGAATTTTGAGAGTTCATCATACCAGGCTCTCGGAGCTTGTTTCAATCCATATAGAGCTTTCCTTAGACGGTAAACTTTGTCTGGATGATCAGGATCAACGAATCCGTCTGGTTGTGCAACATAAACCTCCTCCTTCAATGGACCATTAAGAAATGCCGTTTTCACGTCCATCTGGTAAATTGGAAAAGACTTGTGTGCAGCATATGCGACAAAGATCCTGACAGCCTCCAAGCGAGCAACTGGAGCAAATGATTCGTCGAAATCAATACCCTCTTCCTGAGCATAACCCTTTGCTACAAGTCGTGCTTTGTTGCGAATTACAGTTTGGTCTTCATCCTTTTTGTTTTTCCATAACCACTTTAGCTTGATTACGTTCTTGCCAAAAGGTTTGTCAACGAGTTCCCAGACTTGTAGTCTGTCAAACTGATGAAGTTCATCCTGCATTGCTTCTATCCATGCTGAATCAGCCATTGCCTCCTTAATGTTTTTCGGTTCAACAATACTCACGGTGAGTGCGAACATACACATTTCAGGATCGGTTGCAAGTTGTCGTCTTGTTTGCACTGGCTTGGATGGATTTCCACGAACTTGAGTTAATGGGTGATCTTTTGTCCATCGGTATTCAGAATTTTAAGGTTGATTGAAGGTATGCACATTTGAATTACCACTATTGCATGAGGAAGACTCAGCAATTTCTTGTACCGGTGTACAGAAAGGATTGGTAAATTCTGCTTGATCAACGTTGTTTTCCTCAGCATGAGCATTTGTAGGAGTTGATGGTTCTGATGTAGGTTGAATGTTCGTTGAAGGGTGTGTGTCTTGTGGAACAGAATTATCAGTGGGAGAAGAAGACTTGTTGACACGAGAAGTACCATCATTGAAAAATTCCTCGTACAAAGGACCTGTGAGAATGCATGATAAATGCTTAATTGTATATTAAAATTACCCGGGATTTTGCCAAATAAAAGCCAAGAAAATGCCAAAAGAATAGAAAAATGTGTGCTTTTGTGTCTATTGTGCAGGAAAGGATAAAGAGGACAAAAAGAAGCAAAAACAGTCAAAAACCGACAAGAAACAGGAAAAGTCAAGTCAAGAGTAAAGATGGGAAGCCAATGCTCAAAGCCGGAACAATGCACTTTCGTAAGGCATCACCATTTGGTCTTGTATCAATGTATCATAAGAACCGTGATCGCCATTGTGCATATCGTCCTGTTGCAAGCATTGGTGGACGATCCCTTGAACCAGCTGCCATTATGTTGTTATGCATTTGACTGTCGGTTGTGGAAGTTGCAATTGGAGTAGTCATGATGGATGATTGAAGAATTATGAACGTGAGAAGGATTAGTAGGATTTAAGCTAGGTTTTAAAGTGATTGTCGTTGTGGATTGAGTACAATTAATGTTCACGGGATTTTACAAATTCTTGGATTTAAACCTGAGAGAAGCAGAGATGAATCGTATATCTTTCACGGGATTTTAACAAAAAATCAAGTAAAAATCGTATTTTATTTTTTATTTAAAACAAAAAAAAAATGACTAGTTCGGTTTGTGAAGAAAAAAAACTAGTTCGGTTCTTATGTAAATCACCTAGTTCGAGTTCCAATGCTTGTTCGGTTCGTTGGTTCGGTTGTCTAGTTCGGTTCTAAAAGAAATCAACTAGTTCGGCCTTTAGTTCGGTCCACAAGAGATTTCACTAGATCGGTTCTCTTGTTCGGTCCACAAGTGATTTCACTAGATCGATTGTCCTTGTTCTGATCCAAACAACACACCACTCGTTCGAGTCCTTCGAAGATGAGACTCGTTCGATACTCAATGAAAAATCTAGTTCAGGTCCAAACAAAGAAAACTACTCCGATCGGTTCCTCGAAGGTATGAGACTGTTCGATCCTCGGAAAGGAAAAATCTAGTTCGGTTTCAAACAGAAATACTTCGGATCGGTCCTCGAAGGATGAGACTCGTTCGATCCTCGAAGAAAAATCTAGTTCGGTCCAAACAGAAACTACTCGATCGGTCCTAACTAAAGTTACTCGATCGGTCCTCAAAGGAAAGACTAGTTCGGTCCAAACTGAAAAACCCTCGTTCGGTCCTTGAAGTGAGATCTAGTTCGGTCCTTGAAGCACGCCTTCTAGTTCGGTTCTATTGGTTGTCACTCGTTCGATTGAGGCACCAACAACACGATCTTTTCGTCCTTGCGTTTTT
The DNA here is from genome assembly GCA_026074375.1 of Tanacetum coccineum. Lineage (NCBI taxonomy): Eukaryota > Viridiplantae > Streptophyta > Magnoliopsida > Asterales > Asteraceae > Tanacetum > Tanacetum coccineum. The sequence continues at coordinate 6,346 of BQNB010092972.1, forward strand.
CTTAGCCACGCACGAAATAACCACGACTAAAAGCTTATAAGCCAAGAAACCAAATCGAACCACTTTGCTTAATAAAAAACGAAACCACAAAAAAATTACAAACACGAATCAACAACGAAAACTAACAAAAACTAAACCCACCCGTGGCTCTGATACCAAATGTCAGAACCAAATATATCACTTTCACTTCATTATTGAAACAAGAAAATAAGATGAGAAGAATTGGAAGAATTGTAGAGAGAAGTTAGAGAGAGAAAGGTAGAGAGAAGAAAAAGATGGATGATTACTTGCAAAATTACAAATGAGAATTAACAAGAATCAACAAGAATCAACACCCTCTCCATCCTTGGAGAGGGGTATTTATACTAGACCATGAGGCTTGCATGCCTATGGGCTTTCTATGGGCCGGGCTCGGGATTACTTGGGCTTTCGCTCGGATATTACCTGAGTGACCAGGTTAGATTCATTAAGAAAGCCCGGTTTTCCATGTAGCCTATTACAACGTATAATTATTTAATGACTGAGACCTAATATAGTTATGAACGAACTTCCATTGTTCGACTCATTATTTTGAGGCTAATAGTACCCCTCCGATCCAAAGAACCACACAGAACAGGGTAGGCATACTCCTCCAATCCAAAGAACCACACAGAACAGGGTAGGCAAACTCCTCCAATCCAAAGTCAATTAAGTCCCGAAAATGCACTTTTCTCCCTCTAGGATAGTGCTGATATGAATTGCTACACCAAAGTCAACTAAGTCCCAAGTGTAAGCAATTTATCCCTATATGTAGTCTAAACGGTAACATCAAATCAATTAAGTCCCGGATGTACACATTTCTCCCTCCAGGATTATGACTAACTAAGGAATCATCCTACACATGTGTACATCTTAAATCAACTAAAACTGCTTACTTAGCTTTATAAACCAGTGATTGCATAATCAATACTCTGTGAGAAGATGTTAGTACTCTCTTTACAAATCTCTTGATCAACCTGATCTAAAATATGCTTATCTATTTTGTCGGCTAATACCGATGACCACTGGTGGAGACAACCCAATATAACGAACCTGAGAATGAACTAAAATCCCAAACTTGTGACTTAATCTTGTACTAATCGTGTGACGAAGAACGGTGCAGAGGCAAATCACTAAGTACCATATACCCAAACTCAAAGTATATAAAAAATACAACACCTCTTGAAATCTCCTCAACTACGTGAGACAATGAGTACTACAATGTAACTCCTTATAGTGATAGCTACTTTGCAGGTATAGAAAGAAAGAATCACAAAAGCAACTAGATATCTAAGTCTTCATCAAAAACCGTATATACCCAAACAAGTCATCTTCGTTGTGGAGGTAGAAAGAATCATAGACGAAATAAGTACACTCCCCATGAAATCCTACTTCAATCCCAAATAAGTAACATCGTAGAAAAACTCCGTAGTCATTTAAATCCAATACTAGCCTTTAAGAGTGAAGGTGAATTTTGATAAGGATCATTTTAGTATAATGTATTGTGTTTGTTGTGTTGTTGTTCATGATTTTTAATGATGTGTTATGATTGTGAATGGATATCGGGCTCAATAAATATAACATAATAACGGCCCGTCCAAGTAATAAAACCCGGTCTCTTACACATTACCCATCATGATATTGTTTTAATACTCGAACTATTCATTATATTCGGACTAAGCTAATAACGCCAGCCCATTAATCATTAGAACAACCCAATAATAAAAAACTTGGTCCAATCATTATAAAATCAACCCATCATTGAACAAATCTTGGCCCAAGTATGATAACACCAGGCACGGCCCAAGAATTGTTAAAACCCGGGTCTGCCACTAATTCCATTTGACCCAATCCATGAGTGATATATATATATATATATATATATATATATATATATATTTTGTTAAACTTCCCATTAAATGTACAATATAGGTGATTTATTGATATCAACAAGTTTAGATGGATGAATTTACAGGTTTAGATGGATGAACACATGTAAGCGTGTTAATATTCAGTCGGGGGATTTTCATATTTAGTTTCATTTACTTTATACTAAATATAATATGATATACGGATTTTTATTTTGATCATAAATGTGTGATTGATCATTACTTTGGTATAATGTTCTTTTCACTTTTAAAATGGTGATTTGTTGATATCAACAATAAGGTGTGTGTCATATAAATAAAATTGTTAGTTACTGAATATTTATATATGCAGGTAAGGCGTTCGATGAAATGCTTAAATGACACATGATTCAACACACTTTTCAAGTATTCTTCATTTACTATAAGAGTTTAGCAATAAACATTGTTCTCATTGTGAGTTTTATATTTGGTACTCTTGATTGGCCCTTGATTGGTTGACAAGAAAAATAATACATAAGTAGCATTTGGGTTGACAAACAAATGATGAAAAAAATATGTTGACTTATGATAAACCAATAACATATGGGTTGTCAACTGGTATCTTTTAATATTAATGACCTGAAAGTAATAAGGCCAAGTAAAAGGAACACTAAGGCATTGGAATAGTCTTATAAAGAGCATGGTTTTGAGTTTCATATATGTACTTGATTTATGTACTCAGTTTCTCAATCTAACAGGTCTAGCCATTTGGGGAGATTCTTGTGTTGGGTCAGTTGATATTGCAAGTCTACGTGATCTTTATCTAGCCAGAAATTTAAAGGTAGTGTTCATATTGTTAAAAGTCTGCATTGAATTAATAATTATGTGGGGGGGGGGGGGGGGGGGGGGGGGGGGGGGGGGGGGGGGGGGGGGGGGGGGGAAACGATTCTTTCTTCATGAGTAATACAAATTTTAGCTTTGCATGTGCAATATTTTCCTTTGTTGATATATTTCACTTTTGTTAAATTATAGTCGGTATATAGGGCCAAAAGGAAGTTTACATTTTAAACCTTCATCATCTTCGAACACTCCTCTAAATGTAATGCCATGAGATGCAACATTTATGCTTCGACTTTTGAGGGCAAATGCAACATGTGGTGACATGTGGTGTGTACATAACCAGGGAATGCATTAGTATACTACTTTAGCATATTTGTGAAAATCTACTAATTTATATCAATGTGATGTTATACATTATTGGGTCAAACCATAGAAATATGTTAAACTGTGATTTTCTAAATGTTTTTACTTTGTGGGATTATGTGTTTGATTTGTATAACTTCATCTATCAGAATATGACATGTGAGTCTTTATGGTCAAATGGATTATAGGTGCAATTAAATTTTAGCCCGAAGAGCTTTAAAGATGAACTATTTTTTTGTTAGGTGTTATGTATTATGCATATGTCAATAAACAAATTTACGATAAAGCACATGTATGAAGAAAACATAGTAGCAAAATCTCAAGATAAGATCCTCCAAAAGGCCAAAATGTTATCTTGACCAATAAAATCATGCTTTTCATCGTAGTTCATACTACGTGGAATATTTTACCTATTAGTGATGATGAAATATTGGTCATATTGAAATTTAAATATTTTTCACGAGCTGTTTGGGAATTTTTGGTTAGGAGTGCCCTTTGACTGGAGCGTGTTGGTTCGACCAAGTTATTTCGAGCTGTTTGGTAGGCCCTTTTGGCATATTTGATGCATGTCATCTTATGTTAAGTTCCTGTTTGTTCTAATTTATATAGATAATTTATAAAAAAATATTAAAAAACTTATAAATCTCTTATTTGGGTCAAACGGGTTGACCTAAACACGAGTTAGCCAAACAATTGCAACCCGATATCTGACCCTATTAAATATTCAGGGCGACCCGAATTCAACTTTTGACCCAAGTAACCTGACCCAAATAGGCTTAATCAGGTTCGGGTCAAGTCGGGTTTTCTGACACCTTAATAGTGTATAAAAGGTAACATGATGATGAATCGTATATGCAGAGTTTTCAAGCTATCAATCAGTGTGTGACAACTGATAATATAACCCTAAACACTCTCTTGAACAACATTTTGTAGAGTATTTGGACCTCTAATATGTTGACTTGAGCCCACAAGTTAGAATTTTGATTCACTTATTGGTTATTGGTAAGTGATTTTAAGTTTGAATTACTTAAAAATATGTGACATGCTACCCGTTTCCAATTCTAAATGTATAATTCATAATCTTTTAGATTTTTCTCTTACTTATATCCTTTTAGGTGATGATGATATTGAATAAATGTAAGAGATGTTGGTACTTATACATACAAAATTGATCTATTTGTAGATAAGATAAAACGAACGCTTAGGTATGAGCAAATTAGTTACCGGCATGGAAATGGGTACTGTCCGTATACCTTTGGCCCAATACTTGCTGATCCGGTACACCAGCCAGGTACTTCTATTTTTGCAAAAATTTTAGGTTTTTTTATTTGTGAAAGAAGCTTTGTTGCTTCTTGGGCAAGATCTGAATTACCAACATAATTATAAAATAACGGTTTTCAAGTTATTAGGGGAGTCAGCCATTAACAGTTAAAACTGGGGACTATTTGTTTTATGGCTATATGAAAGGTGTTCTGTCTTCGCCACAAAGTTTAGATGGTCACCTGTGTACATTTAAGTTCCAATGGAGATTATATGGGAACAATGCTCTTCAAAATCAAGGTTGAGCAGCTCAGATGGCATGAACGTTTAAAAAGATAGGCTTTCAACTTTTAAATAAGGAGCTATTTTTATATATTTAACTATGGAATATCAGCTTTTGCTAAGAGACATCATGCTTGGTAAAGAACATGAGTAACAAAAGATGAACCGATGACGTTCGGTTTGCTGTCCATCTTAACTTATTTGATTTATAGCATCTATTCAAATAATTTCATCTATCTTAGTTAAAAAATGCAGATTTAGAGGTGTCGGCTTAAAAATGCTTCAATAGTATAGAGACAAGATTGGCAATTGATAAAAAAACCTGTAGAGATTCGCCATTGGTGATTAAAGATAAGCACACCTTAAATTATTCACATGTATTGGGAGCATGGTTAGTATCTTAATTGTTAGTAACTTTCCTTTTTAAGAACTAGGGGCGTCTGTTGTGTTGTATTTGACGTTTATGGAATAAGTTTGATGAACACGACAGGCACATTCTTGTTGACATGATTGACACAGCACCTGTGATTTTTTCTGTGAGACTTAAAGTGACCACACTTTACTGTAAGGAATATACTATACATATTGCATATTATGCTTATCTCTAAATTACAATAAAGTCATGGACTAACGATATTTTTTTCCTTTCAAAAAACAACAACTGCATTTTTCTTAAGTGAAGTAACATGTTGTAAACCATCCATATTTAAAAAGATAACGCATATACTACCTTATCTTTCAGACAAGTGAGTGGACCGGAAACTGGTACAGAACACAATGTTACCCGCCGGGTCAAAGCAAATGTAGTGGTTTTATATTCAGTTTTCCATGGGTTTTATAGTACCTCTTTTATTGTAATATCTTTAAATAATATATACAGAGCGTGAAAATTTCTACATAATGTGTATCTGATTCCTGTCATAATAGTTTTTTTTATATAATTCGTGTGTTTGTGTATGTGTGTGCTGTGCAGTTAACGGATGAAACAACGTATGCAGTTTAGTCTACTAGCCATGCAAAAGGACATATAAAGAAACTAAATGTGATCAATGTAGTAGCTGTTTGTATTTATAAATGAATCTGTAAAGTGAGAATGTACTTCGATCCAAATATACATCACACTATTTCGATGTGTGTTATTAAATAATCAAAATGAGTTCCGCCTTGAATATGTTATGTAAAGTCAAATTGTATATCATTGTATATAGGTAGTAGATATTTTAATATTGAATCATTTAATATCTTACATTATACTACTTAAATTTGTATCTTCAAAAATATAAACTCTCTTGCTAATTACATTTATTTGTTTCAACATTACAAAACAACCAATCTTATCTAAATGAATGCGCAATAATTGAAATAAACAACAAAAAACAATAAACGAACATGCATCAAAAATATAAATGTTTTCGTCCAATAATACTTTAAAGCCTCTCGGCCCACGGCGGGCCTTGAAACTAGTACACTTATATTATTATATACACTAATCGAGTATTAATACATATATAATAAACACGCACTTATATTATAATATATATACCAATAGAGTGATATCTAAGTGTATACGTGTGTCACCTTGTAGGCTCACGTATTCCTAGCCGTATATATTTCCGTATGACATGAGCACAAACCAACATCCTGATGCCGTCTTAAATGCATCCTGACGCCGTCTCCACTGTCTGAATGAGTATATCTTCAAGAGATTTGGTTTAGAGTATTTCCTCCAACAGCCATCCAAATGCTAAAAACACAAAAACAAACAATTAAGCACATAATATGGGTATATTTGCATGATTTAGGGGGTTAAATGACCCCAAAAAAGTGTAAAAAATGACACCTCGTCAGTGGTTCTAATATCATTCGGCCTAACTGGAAGTCGCAACCTAACCTATAATTCCTAAATCTCGGTCTTGTTGTTCATGGCAATCGGGTATCTAGTTCATAGTCATTTAGTGCCCAACTATCCTATTTATGTATCTAACGTCAACAATACCACTTCTTGACATTCAAACCCTTATTAGGTACCAAGTAACAAGTGTTTGTCCACACTCTTTATGTATCTATTCTAGTATAGGTGGTGATATGGACAACCCCTTTAAAATCAAAATGGATGCCATCCTATCTCGATCAATCTACTAGACTAGCTTTCAAATGTTTACTCCTATTTACTAGCTACTAAGTACTATACTTGCTTCAACACTGCCAAAACATGAGGATCAATCAATAAACACATAGAATATCCATATAATATGATAATTAGACAAAGAAAATGGAATCAATGCATTAATAAAATCATAACAATGTTAACACATAAAGTGTTTAGCCGATCACGTTGTAAAATACAACAAGTATATTGCGTAAAACAATAATTGAATTAAACATTGTACTTGATACAAGTTACTTGATGTCCATCTAATGATGATGATGATTCAGTGTAAATTCTCCCTTGAAAAGTGTCTTGAGTTTGCCAGAAAATGCCTTGGGGTGAAGCCTTAATCGTCGTTTGTGAATGGTGTGGAATGGAAATATGTCAAATGCTTAATTAGGGCTTTATTTATAAATGTTACCGCATAACCATAAGCGAGACTTACCTGTAACTCTTTTTATGCTTAAAAAATTCTTCACAAATCATGCTTTGTTTTACAACGTAAGTCCAAAGTGTAGACTACGTCAATAAATCTTCCCAATCCTAAAACGATTGTTCATTCTTCATTTCTACTGCGAAACTAAAATAGGCTTGGTACGTCGTATTTTTACCGTAATAGGCACGAATCCTTTTCCAAATCTTATGGTAAATAAGACTATTATCATATATGGTTTGTTAAGCCGTAAGTCTTGTGTATAGACTTAGTCATGTTCAGCATCAAAAAGGATTATGGCGTCGGTGTAGTAAATCATGTAGGAACCAATATTTCTAATCCTAACACATACTCACACCATCATATGAAACCTAAGAATAATAGAAAGAGAGAGATACGAAAGTAAGAAAAGAGAAGGGAGAAAGAAGGTGGTGGATTATCACAAAGTGTAAGAATACAAATGAGTACAATGTGTATAATATTAGCTTACAATACGAGCCCGATTCTCGTTATAGCCTATTACAACATGAATAATATAAAGACCCGGTCTTCCTGACTGAATGACTGAAACTTCCTTGTTCCACTCATATTTTAAGGCTAACAATTACGAAATTATGTTAATATTGTTAAGGACAAATGTTAATATGGTTAAGGATAAATGAATCACTAGACAAAGCATAACGAGCAACACATTTTTCATGAGAAAGCAAAAACACATCTTTACCACAAGAAACACAAACAATATTCGAATCGTCATTAACAACCTTTACAGTCTTGTTATTTAATACACTTGTGTTTGGTTGACATAGAGTCGAATTCATTATTTCATGTTTACTAGAATCTATACTAACACTACTTGACATCTTTCGATCATGTGTAATGATCCCCCTCTTATCATCAGTGTTCTTCAGACTCTTATCCTTATATTTGTGTCCTTAACTGTGGTCTTCTAACACTATCAGAACTTTTCTACACTTGTGGAATTATAAACGTTCATAGTAGTTTTAGAACCCCCGTGTCTATGTCTCTGTTTTTTGTGTGATTCCTATACATTCCCTTTTGATTACATTCGCACTCTGTTTTTTTTACGTTTTTCCTCGTTTTTTTGGTATAGAATGTACGTTGACTTGGTTTTTATGCTATCTTTATTGACCTGGGTATGACACTTTTCATAGCCTTAACTGCTATGTTTTTAGGAAATTGTGTTACACAAAGAAGTGTTCCTGAGATCTCAGATTTGTCAAACTTAGTATTCACATTCTTCCCCTTTTCAATGGTTTTAATTTTATTCTTGAATTCAGATATTGTCATCAAAAGATCTTGATTTTGAGAACGCACATCACCATAAGCATATGTCTTTTGATTAACATGTTCAATTAACTCATCAACCTCTTTTTGATGTTGAGTCTGTGTTGCTTTTATTGATTTAAAAAGCTTTTGAAATTCAAGTTTAATATTTTCTCTTTCTTGAACATAATCAACTTGAGTTTTTAGCAATACGTTATCATCATTCAATGTTGACAATCTTGACTTTCAAGAGACGTCACAAGCCATTTTCTCTTTTTGATGTTGTAGTTTTTGTTCAAAATCAATACTTTGAGCTTGTGATCGTTTAAAATCATTTTCAAGAATTTTGATTCTTTTAAGTAAATTGGCTTAGATATCTTTGGAGTCACTTGAACTTTTCTTAAGTTCATTTCTTAACATCTTATTTTTCTGTTTTTCAACAGAAATCAACACACAATCTGGAATTTCACTTGTCAAGGATACCTCCAAAAGTCGAGTGATCTATTGATTCAAAAATATTAAAAAATATTTAACATTTCCTATACTTCTTCAATGAGTTCTTGTTGAAGTTCTTTCAAATTTATTGACCAAGAATTAGACATCGGAAGTACATCAGTTTTATAAAACCCTCTTAGAGAATTTTGACTGTCACACATCTATCTCGGTTCTCTATCTTCTAACAGAGTGACATCAATTCGTTTTCGTAAACTCATTTTGTCAAACATTTTTAACAATTTACTCTCTTTTGGTATTTTTGAATTGGTAAATCCGATGTAGTTTCTTTTGTCTCAGAATTATGATTAGAAGTAGAAGGAATTGAAAAATATGTTTGTTCAACAGAAGATTCTTGTTGAGGAACAAATGTTTCATAAAAAGAATTTAATTTTCCATAGTCAAGTTGAACCATTTTGTTTCTCATTTTAATCGACTTTCTTCCGCATCCTCTAAAGTTTCCTCAGAATCAGGTGAATCAATTTTTAAGTTAGTACTATGAAGCATTTCACCATGATACATTTTTGGTTGTGCTGCAATGGCCTTCTTGAGACGTTCGGGATTTTTATAACCCAACCCAGCTTTGAGAAAAGGATCATAAACTTTATTTAGTTATTTTCCAAGCATATGAATTGTGTGAATTGATTGACCCATTTTATAAACAATTCGATCATGAGAACTCAGTTTCTCTTCGAGATCAATAATATCGTCAAGATATCGATTTTCTCGTTCTTTAAAAGCCTTTTTAGCTAACTGAGTTTCATGTTGAATTATTAGCTTTTCATTTTTAATTTTGAAAAAAATCACTTTCAATTTTATCTTTTTCTTTCAAAATTCTCTCAATGGTGTCTTTAATCTTATCACATGTTTTTAATAACGTTCTAAACTCTTCACATGTTTCTTTATATTTTGAACATTGAATTGTTTTTGACTCAAATTTTTTGACCCGATCCTTAAACATCTCAAGCTCCTTTTGTAGCAACTCTTTTTGCTTTTTAAGCTCATTGTTTAATCATTTTTGATTTTCAATTTCTCTTTAAACATAATATGTTAGCATTTGAATATTATGATACTCATCATGAGCATTTGAATCATGTTCAGATGTGCCACCATTATTATCCACATAAGGATCATCAAATCTGATATTAGAATCAATTTAATCATCATTAGATGTATGAAAAATAGTTTTACATTTTGCATGATTTACTTGTTTGTGAACCTTGTTTGAAGCATTTACCTAACTGACAACCTTTGCATCATAGGATGGCTCAGAGTCAGCATTGTCATCAGCTGGTTGAATTCGAGCCATCATGATTACTGCAACAATTAGTTCTTCTAATGTTTCATCTCCATAAGAACTATCAAGCATGAAATCATTTTCTTCGTCCTTGAGGTTGCTTTCGGCTTCATCTTTCATAGCTAGCAACATTTGTTCTCTGAAATACTTTGCATCATGAACTCTTGGTTTCTGACAATCATGAACATAGTGGCCTTTTTCATTGCAGTTATAGCACTGAACATTTGCCTTTCTCAAAGTTGACTCAGTTCGTGGAACACGCTGAACAATCTAATCTGTTGTCATCATTTCTATTCCCTGCATTAAATGCTTGATTCCTATTTTGTCTCCCTGAATTCCTGTTACCATTTCCACCATAACCTGCATTCTTGGTTTGTATGTCAATTCTACCATCCTGAATCACAACTTGATTTCTTGTTTTTGATGATGTACGAAGACGATTATTGGTAGGTATGGAGAACTTCTGAGTGATAGATCAAGCTAATAACATCATGGTAGTTGTAACTTTATCTTCTTGAGAATCCTCTTGTAACTCCCCTTGATACTCATTTTCATAATCAGCAACGGATGAAGAATGTGTGACATAGTATATTTGCGGTGAATAAAAAGAATTTGCATGAGATTGTGATGAAGAAGCATTTGAATGAGCAAGCAGGGCTAATGGATCATGATTATTGGCAGCTTTCCTTGATTTGGATGCTAGAACATGTAGTTCAAATTATATTAAGGAATCATACAACTGATCATATGAAACTGTACTTCCTGTTTGATTGTGACGAACATGCATATTCATCATAAAAAGCAACACCACTAAGATCTACATTCTAGGTTTCATACAATCATAAATGAATACAATAAGGAGTTTAGCCAAGATTGTTAAAAATAAAGCAAGAACAATAAAAAATCAAACAACAAGACATATTAAATGATTAAGATAGTTTTACTTGATTAAAACATGTATTGAAGGAGGTACAATAGGGTTTTGAAGCTCTAAAATCGTCCTAATAAGCTGCCAAACAAACTAGGGTTCGTCCCTCCGTTTTACTCTAAAGTTACACACCTAAAACCCTAATTTCGGGTCTATATTTATAAGAATATCGCTGTGACGGCGTCGCGTTTTAATCGTGACGCCGTCATAAAGTAGAATCTTCTAGATCCGAGTTTGAGTGGTGCGGGCTGACGCCGTCAAGAGATGTTGTGACGCCGTCACTAGATGAAGTGTGAAGGCGTCGTGTATAAATGGTGACGCCGTCTCCAGGCTCTAAGGCTTTAAATCTTGAAGAGTCTTGGTGTTGGTTCGTAGTCTTGTCCGTTTCTTCTCTAAATGAGCCCAAGTCACGTGTATTTCCTCTAAATGCCTTCCAAATGCTAAATACCTGAAAAGGAACGATTAAGTACCTATTTTGGGCATAAATGCACGATTTAGGGGGTTAAATGACCCCGAAAAAGTGTATAAAAAGTGAGGCTTAGAATCATGGGCTTAAATCTGAAAGTAACTTCTTATGTGATTAATGCTTCTGAGGTATGGAATTTTCCTATTGATAGAATGCATAAGTATAAATGTATGATTAATGAGCTGATGACTGATAATATGGTTATAGATGATAATTCCTGATCATATGTATACTGCTGAACAAAGGGGTGTTTGGTGTAGCAGTTTGAGTTTGATTGGTACTAAAATGAATAACTATGTAAGCTCTAATTTGTGGGAATGTAGCAGGATTTTTATGATAGATTTATAGGAAAGGATTATTATAGATAGATGGCCTTATAAGGCTGATGATAGATTACTCTAGAAAACTGGGCCTATGATTGGTAGTAAAACCAACACACGTAATGATGAAGATATAATATGATGGAAAATTACCGAATTACCCTTGAGGACAAAGGTAAAAAGGAAAAATCTTCACAAATATATATAATATAATACGTATATAAACCGGGAAGTATGATTCTCGGGTCGTTATTCCCAACGATTTGTGAAATTGAAACCGAGCAACGTTTGAGTTCGGACAATGCTTGTGAATAAGACAAATGATTGAATTTGATTTTTTTTACTTCTACAAATTAAAATAAGCAAATGATAACAATTAAGCATGAAAACAAATAATAGGAAATTAAACTTTAACTAAAAACACAAAACGGGAACCCTAAACGACAGTTAAAAACCCTAAATTTCTAAAATTAAACCTAAATTGAATTTTTCTTTTTAAATAGGCTCTAATTGACTAAAAAACAAGTTTAAAGAAAACTAGAATAAAAACGGAGTTGAAATGAGCTTAAAATCACAAAAACGTAAACGGGAACGAATCTCGTTCTTTAAAAAAATGAAATTTTGCAATTTTAACCCTACAAAAGTAAAACTAATTTTCCTAGATAAAAAATGATAAAATAAAATTTTAGAAAAAAGAAAATTATTTTTTTGATTATTTTTGTATTTTTTATGATTTTTAAAGTTTTAAACTAAATTAAATGTTTAAAAATAACAAACGACAAAAGAAAAATTACGAAAAACTCCCAAAAAGTCCTAAATGTGATGAGAATCCTAGGAAAAATAAGCTTGTGGTAACAGCTTAATGAATAAGCTTCCGGAATAGCTAAAACAGCTTATTAAGCTTAATAGGAAAAAATGAGTACAAATATTTAATTTTGCATTCCATATAACGAAAAAGACCTCAGGGCACAATGGTAGTAGAGTATGTGGTGTGTGTTATAAAAGGGCAGAGGGTGTTGAGGTCGGGGGTTCGAGCCTTGCTCACCCCCGATTTCCACCTTCCCATTTTTTTAAAAAAAACTTATAAAAGCAAAGTTTTAGAACAGCTGAAAGTAACATTTTATAAAAGAAATTTTTTATTGAAAAAAAGCCCCCCCCCTTTAAATAAAAAAATAAAAAAATAAGCTGTTAAATAGGCTTTATAAACTTGACCATAAAACTACTTAGCTACTTTTTTGGCTTTTTAAAGATTTTTTAGAACTTCACAAGCTAAAATAAGCTAAAACCTAAGAACAAAAAGCACTTCTAAGACTAAAGTTATCCTAATAAGCTACTAGAGAATAACTAATAAGCCTGAAATCTCCAAATAAGCTCAAACAGTACTAACTTAATGTTAGTACTGCTGAGCTTTTTTACTTAAAGGCTACTAAACTACAAGAGCTAGACAGCTCCTGGGAAAAGCTTAAACCTGCCCTTATCCTACTCTTCTTAACCTAAATAAGAGCTAAAAAGCATAAAATAAAGGCACAAAAGTTACAATCTATAAGCTGAAATTTTACAAATAAGTATTTATAGAAAACTTAAAACCAAACAGTCCCTACAGGGATCTTTGAGCTTCTTTTTAAGCTAACTAACAAGAGAATTAAGCTAAATGACTTGAACTATCTTAAAACCTGACCTGTAAGCTATATAAAAATACTTTTTGAAATAAAATTTGGACCACGAAAGCTTATTGAAAAATCTCTTTGAAAACAGCTTGAAAACTCAGCTACTGCTGAGTTTTGTTTTGGCTTTTGAAAATGAAAATGTAAGATTTTAAAGCTTAAAACAGATGATGTAAGAGAGTGTGTGTTTTTATTATATTTTCTATTTATCACTTTATTATTTCATTTTTTTATACTATTATCTGTTGAAGCTCTGGGCGTGAATGCACACATTATGAACTAATCATCCTAAATCTATTTAAATGCTGAACATCCAGGGTAGGACTTAAAAACTACAATATCTATCGAGATTCATAGCTAGAAAATGACAGTTTGTTCATATATTATGCTGATGCATTTGACACCAATGAGACTCAAAATCAAAATATTAAAATGCAGGCCTAATAAAACTTGACTTTACACTACTTTGACACTAAACTAAGAACATATAAAGTAATAAAAACAACTAAACCCTATTGAATCACTAAAAGCTATTAACAAACTCACAGATTTAAAGCCTAAACTAGAAAACTTATGAAAACTTTACTAGACCTAATAAACTCACTAATCCTGCACACTCTAACTCAATTTGACTAGCTAATACAATAACCAAAGATCAAGAAGTCTCAGGCAGTATTAACTTGAGGTTAATACTGCTGAGCCAAACACCCTCTTAAAATCCATAAACCTCATTTAAACTTGCTAATTTGAAATCTTGTTATTAAAACCTTAATACCAGATAGTGAACAACTTTTAATAAGCCTAATAAGCAGTTATCACTAAGTAAATAAGCCAGAAATACTAATCTACTACTTATGCTAATTATTTATTTGGTTTTTATTGATCTATGACAGATTATGAGTAAAACTAGGATCTACACTAATTTAAGCTAAAACAGATGATTAAACTAGTTTAACAAGCTAGAAGAGACAGAATTAAGCACAAATAAGCATATCTAAGTAAGCTAAAATAAGAAAATATGATTTAAGCTAAATTACTTAGAATAGAAAGTGAACTTACAAAATGCCTAGCTTAACAAGGCAGATTAAGGCTCAAGGAGCTTCTCTACAGCTCTAGCTTATCCTTTTTGATAAGCTAGTAAAGTCCAATGGGGTCTTCCATTGTTACCCCATCATCCATAAGCTTATAACCAGTTTTCACCATGATTTTCATTAGTTCAACTGATTATTTGGTTTTAGTAGTTTTAAATTGAATTGATGAGCTCAATTCCAGTTTATAGACTAGAAGAGCTTAATAAGAGCTTAACACAAGCTTATGAAACAGTAGTAATAACATTTGACAGAAAAGAGCTTATGACAGATGAATAAAATAAAACTTATAATTTTATTCACTAGAAAACTGATTACCATATGTTGAAACTGAGATTACAATAAGCTTTTAAAAACTAAATTAAAACTACATAAGCTAATTTATGAAAATTACAATTTAACTAGAAATTTAGAAAGCTAAAAACTAGACAAAGAAGAAGATGCTCCTGTGTGTGAATGAATGCTTGTATTTATAGTGTTGAAAGGATGCTTCTAGGCCCCTGAGTCAGGTATACACTCTCTTGGATCCTGTCCATACATCCCTTTCAATCATTGGATGCTCTCTCTTTATCGTTGGATTAGATTTTGATCACATGGATTGCCAACGTGGCAATCCGTGTGTCAGAGGCCTTTATGCTTCTTTTCCATACGTTTTAGTGCAAATCCCTATTGATAGGTGTGTTTTCTCCTTTGCCCGCGTGTCATTCCCTTTTTGGTTTTGGCCAATGAGAGGGCTTATGTGACGTTTATCCCTGCCATGTTGTACTTAGCCACTTGAATTAGCTTGCCATGTCACCAATTTTGATTTGCCCTTTGTTTTGAACTCGAGGTAAAATGAAGGAGACGGTGAATAGTAACAACAGATTTTCGCGCGTAAATTTCTTTTATAAAAGGGGGTTTGACTTTTTTTTTCTTTTTACCCGGGTTTGACCTTGGGCTTATAAAGGTTTTTGGGCCGGGTGTTGGTTTATAAAAAGGAAATGGGCCATGGTTTGTTTTGGTGTTGTTATAAGGGTTAACGGGTGTTAACTCTTATAATTAAAAGAGTTAACACCGTTAGGGTTTAGGGGACCATTTTTGCAATTTGGTTTTCTTTGAGGGACTGATTTGGTATTTTTGGGTTTTGTCTTTTTGTGGTTGACTTTGTTTGACCAAGGGTTGACTTTTGTTGACCTTTGATAGCATTCTCCCGGCTTTTGCACACTCAATTCCGTTCCCGTGTCCGTGATTGTCCGGTTTTGACCTTTTTCTTGAGATATTAAAAATATTTTTTTTAGATTATTTTTGAATTTTTTATTAATTAAAAACTATTTAATGTTAATTAAATCCTAAAAAAAAAATAGAAAATAATTGAAATTATATTTTTCCTAAGTAAAATAAGTAAAAATAAAGTTTTAGAAAAAGAAATTACTATTTTTGGCTTTTTAGATTAAAAGATATGATTTTTCTAAAATTTATACTAAAAAAACAATAAAACTATTAAAAATAAAGTCCTAAAAATTTTATAAAAATTACACCTAATAAAGAAAATGTGCAGAAATTTTCTAAAAATAAAAGCCCTAATTTTTATCTTTTTATAAAAGTTTAATTAAACTAATTGAATCCTAACCCTAATTATTAATTAAAACTAAATAAAACTAATTAATTAACTAACCTAAGGACTAACTATGCAAAGACCTAAAGATTAACTAGGTAACTAGCTAACTAACGAGAAGGACTAACTGAGTAATATTAAAATTACAATTTCTACCCTGAGGCCCAACCCGTTTTCACCCTTAGTCCTAAATAGCTTAAAAATAAGGTGATGTTAAAATCAGCTTAAAATTCAAAACTCAAAAGACCAAAGTTGTAGAATAAGCTGGGGAGATCAATTTTAACAAAAGTACTATGGGCTTAAACATAAAGATAAACTCTAAAAGAGCTTTTGAAGTTCTGACCTCAGAATGTAGGCATTTGAGCTCATTTTTACTTAAATGCTTGCACAAGGCTTGAAATAAGCTCAAATTGAAAACCAAAAGCTATTCTAGATAGCTTATAATGTGTATGAACTAGAACTGATAAGAAAACTAAACTGAAAACACTGAAAGTTAACTAACATCAAGGAACAAATAAGCAAACTAAGAACTAAGCTAAAAGTGACAGTACTAACTGTGACAGCAGTACTAACTTTTTGTTAGTACTGGTGCACTTTGCACAAGTGCAAACCAAGAGTGCAGGTTTCCTAAGGGAAATACTTGCACTTAGAAAAACTTAAGTAGAGTGCTCAAGTAATATGCAAGCAAGATCTAAGCCTTTGAGGGCTTAGATCAAATTTTCACAAGCTAAAGCTTTAAGACAAAATGCCCTGGTGCTGGCACTATTAAATTAAGCTTAAACTTTCTAAATTTTCAAATCTATTTTATGCAAACTCATTTTCTAATGTTTATAACTAATTTCAAAACTGTCTCAAAAGGTTTTGCATAAAATTTTAACTTTAGATGGTCAAACATGCTTATGCCAAACACCCCTTTACTACTTGGACAGAAATAACTATGAACTTAAATTGCAAATCTAATTAATAAGCACTAATTACCAGATGATTTTCAGCTTATAATAACCCTAACTAACATGAATTAACAACTAATTAAGCATTAATCTAAGATTCAAACTAATTTCTACTATTTTTGGTTTTTTAAGGTTTTTAAGACACTTATATTAAAGACTAAGATCTAAACTATTTTAATCAAAAACAAATAAGTAAGTATGATTATTAAGCTAATTAAGACACAAATAAACACTAATAAGCAACTTTAATAAGCAAATAAGCAATAAGCAAGTATGTAAGTGAAAATTAAGCTAGAATGGAAAATGAACAAGAAATTTAAAGGTAAGACTTACTTTATCCTCTAGCTAAACAAGAGGTCCAATAATGGCAGCTACAAGCTCCCTAGCTTATTAATAAGCTAGGGTAATAGTCCTTGGGGATCCTTCCCTTTTAGATCCCCCTTCCATAAGCTCAAATCCAATGAATTCCATGATAAATGTAAGTTAACTGTTTTAAGGTTTAGAAAGGATTAATTCTGAATTGATTAAGCTCTATTTCAGCTTATAGACTGAAAGAGCTTATTGAGAGAATTTAGCTAATTAAGAAAGCTTATGAAAAAGACACTTGGAGAGATTAAAAACCACTGAATTTCATTAATAAAAATTAATAAAAAGCTTAGTTAGTATTTCATTAATAAAAGCTTGTTACAATACTTGAAAGAGAATTACAATGATAAAAGAGAAAATTAAGCTAAAAGTTGAAATTAAGCTAAAATCTATCCTAAAAGCTACGTGTCTGTGTGTGAAGAGTGAGGCCCTATTTATAGGTACTGAAAGAAGCTTCTAGGAGCCTGAGCCATTCCCCCGCTCCTTTAAATCACCACCTTCCATTTATCCAATCATTTGAGAATGATTTGTAGCCGTTTGATCAACCTTGGGATTCACATGGATTGCCAAGCTGGCATTCCATGATGTGACGTTTGTGTTAGTTTGCTGAGTGAAACCAATGCAAAATCTTCATTCCATTGTGCTTTCTCATAGCCACGCCTCTTGATTGCTTAATGAGATCACTTGATTTGACTAAACTCTCCCTGCCATCTTGTAAACGAGCTCTTGAATTGACTTAATCACCCCTTAATTTGGATTTGCCCCTTGTTTTACCCATGGTTAATGTTGGGGACGATGGGTGAATAGTAAATGGGATTCGCGCGTTTTTTATAACTAAAAACGGGTTAATTCAGTTTGAACTTTGCCCTATTGACATAATTGGCCCTTGACTTTGTTTCCTCTATTTCTAGTTATAAATAACTTTTGAAAATTGCAAGTTTAGCCCTTGTGGTTTATAAAAAGATAAACGGGCTAGGGTTTTGGGCTTAGATTGGGCTTTTGGGATCCGGATAGGGTTTCCTAGGTTTTTAGAGGCCCATTAAGCTTTTCTGGGCCCAATAAGGGAGGAGGGGACATTTTTGTACTTTTGTGAGAGTTGAGGGACCAAAGTGAAACATTTTGAGGATTTTTCATTTTGTGTTTGACCATCTTTGACTGACTTTGACTTTTCTTGGCTGATTTTGAGAAAGGGTTGACTTTTCTGGCTTCGGCTTTGAACTCTTCTGATTCTCGTGTCCGTGCTTGCCCATTTTTGACTGTTTTCTTGTGATTATTGATATATCCGTACCTGCACACACAAAACACAAATACAAGCATATTTTTGCCATTTTTGGTCTGTTTTGGGTTTAATTGGGTTATTTTAGGTATAAATGGATATGTGTATTCTACACTTATCAGCCCCCGATGGGTCCTTTATGACAAGCTTTAAGGATTTCAAAAGCTTCTTGCCCATGCACACACCGTCGAATGATTTGATTCGCACATATATGAAAAAGATAGGGATCGTCCCAGAAATAATGTTTAACGTCCTTGAAAAAGTTCTTCTTTTGTTGAGTTGTCATTCCTTTGATTATAAAAGTCCCTGCATGGTAATTTGCATGGTCCGCAAACCCTGGGGTACTTCCACTAGATATAACTCCAAGAGTCTCTAAAGGAAAATGTTCATTTATGTCCTTGTTTTTCTAACACATAAATGATCCGCCGCAAGGTTCTCACTTCCTTTTTTTTATCACGAATGGTGATATTAAATTCTTGTAGGAGAAGAACCCACCGGAGCAACCTCGGCTTAGCATCTTGTTTGTTCATAAGGTACTTTAAAGCCGAGTGATCCGTATACACTATGCTTTTAGATAAGAAAAGATATGGCCGAAACTTTTCAAAAGCATACACAACGGCAAGCATTTCCTTTTCCGTGGTAATGTAATGAATTTGAGCTTATGTCATTGTCTTGGTAGCATAATGTATAGGCTGAAAGTGCTTTGATCTTCATTGTCCTAAAACCGCACCAATAGCGAAATCACTTGCATCACATATGAGTTCGAAAGGTAGGTTCCAATCCGGGACAACTAAGATTAGAGCTTCGGTAAGCTTCTTTTTAAGGGTATGAAAAGCATTAATACAATCCTTAGAAAACACAAACGGTGTTTCTTTCTGAAGAAGGTGAGTCATTGGTCTAGCTATTTTGGAAAAGTCTTGGATAAATCGTCAGTAAAATCCTGCATGACCTAAGAAACTCCTAATACCTTTAACGGTAGTCGGGTGAGGTAGCTTAGCGATAACATCAACTTTAGCACGATCGACCTCAATTCCCGACTTTGAAATTTTATGCCCTAACACAATTCCTTCTCTACACATAAAGTGGCACTTCTCCCAATTAAGAACTAAATTCGTGTCTTCACACCGTTTTAGCATTTTTTTTTCTAAATTGGAGAGGCACGAATCAAAACTATCCCCAAAAACCGATAAATCATCCATAAACACTTCCATAGTCTTTT
>BQNB010092973.1:0-20811 GCA_026074375.1 Tanacetum coccineum
GACCGAGCAATTGAGCAAATTAGTTACATGTTACCACATAGATTAGTTGAGTGATTTGAGTGTTTTCATCTTTCTATTTCGGTAACTATTGCAAAGAATTGTTACTTAATCGTTTATATTTGAGAATTGCAGTAATTATGGAGTACTTGGTGAAGATTACCTAAAAGGCACGCATTCTGGAGCTTAAACGAAGATACTTTAAAGATTACTGTTCTGACAACCAATACGCCGTATCCATCAAGGAAGATACGGCGTATTTGTGCCTGCACTCACCAAAGACCACGAAGGAAACAAGATCCAATACGCCGAATCCAGAAGAAAGCAATACGCCGTATTCAAGCTATATGGAAATAGAATATTCTGGAAGATATCAAATGTGGTCCCTACTCCAAGAAACCCTCAATACGCCGTATCCATGACTTTGGATACGCCGTATCGACCATATTCCAGACCCTATAAATAGAAAACTCAAAAACGAGTTTTAAGTGTGCTAAATCATACTCTCGATACCTAAACCATAAAAGTTGATTTTCAGAGGAGAAAAAATAGTAGAAGAGGTCGAGCAACGCGATTAATTCCATAGGAGACAACGTGTAATTTCTTATACTCTTGTAATCGTTCCATTTTTGGTATCATTCGTTAACTCGGTTAGTTTACCTTGGCTAAATCATTACTTTTGTATTAATTATGACGTTCGAAGGCTAATACCTTCGGGTATTAGCCATTATTATGAAGATCTTAATGTTTGGTTTGTTTATCTTGATTTCTTAATTTATCGTTGAATTGCTTGTTTATGTTTATCAATTTATACTTGTTTACGTGCTTAAGTATGCGACCTATCATTCAACTGGGTCTAGTCCTACATATTTAATGCGTTGCAACTTTGGTGTTGATTAGGCGGAGGCTAAGAGTCCAGGATAGCTCTCCATATTGCAATTTATATATCTAGAATCATAGGATCACAAATATTGACCTATCTTTGCCTTTAGTTTAGTGAGCTTAGTTGAGCCATAAGGTGACCTTGGTATCAGCAAGTACGTTCTTATTTCATTGGTAAGGACTCGGACAGTGGACTACTAGCATATAAAGAGCCATTAAGCAGTAAGTGGGTAAAGTCTCTATGAGTTAGGGTTTAACAAGATCGCCATTGCGGATGCTTTTTGTGGATGTGTTTTATTTGTGACGAAATCTCGTTGTCTAGGTCTTAGGATGGAAGTAACGCCTTAAGTATTAAAGATTGATATGCCGCCTTAAAGATAAGTAATCATTGCACTTAATAAACAAACCAACGTTCTTATTGGATTAATAATGGCTAATACAGTTTTCTTATATTTAGCTAGACCGCCCTTTTATCTTCTGTTAATTTGCTTACGTGTGTTTTAGTGTCTTGAATTGGTTTTAGTCACCCCCAAACCCGTACCAGTCAAACTAAAAACCCCCCTTATCCATTAGATTTAGGATTAACATATGTTTAGCATAGGTTTAGAATAGATTAGACTAACTTAGAGTAGAAAATCAAAGTATTAATAAATTGAAAGTGTTCCCCGCTCTTAGTGATCGGCACCCTACTTACCACGAAACTCTCATCGATAGGGTTCAATGTTGTATCCCCTGTTTTAAAGTGTTTTGTTTTTGGTTAAGTCGGCAAAATATAAATTTAAACTTGAATCATAATTTAACACCACACAATGATACATCAAGTTTTTGGCGCCTTTGCCGGGGAGTGAGAATTAATCTTGATTTTTATTTGATATTTTGGTTTTTAGCACTAGATTAGATCTAACCCTTAGGATTAGCGTAGTTTAGATTTAGTTCATATTCCTATATGTTTGCTAATTGTGTTTATATGATACGGCGTATTCAGTTCACTAAATACGATGTATAAGTTTATTTGATGGTTTTTTGCCTAGTAATTTAATTACAGGATGGACGATCACAAAACATTATATGGAGGAAATTACATCAGGTTCGAGGAAGAAAAAGAAAAGCTCGAAAATGTGGGAAAAGTGTTTAACTAGGTCATACTGCGTAAGTATGGTAAGAATTGGTATGATGATGACATTAATGTCCTCAGATCCGTTGAAATCGAATTCCCAGCTATAGTCTTCAATTATAGTTTGACATTGGATGAAACACTCTCTTGTGAACCCACGGTAAGTTCTCTTAACGATGAAATTGACTTTAGAATATCTTTTGACGAATCCGACGATGAAGATTACATGGTGGTTTTTAACAAAAACTCATTTTCTTATATAATAATTTCTACCAATGATTTGAAAACGGATTTAAAAAATGATAATGAAAAAGTCAATTTGCTTATTTTCCATTCACCCGAGCCTTTCGATCAGTTGTATTGATGTTTTAGGACTTCTTTAATGATTTTAAGAATGGAATTTCCATAGCCATTGTTTAAACGGTGATCTTAAGGTCTAAGAATCAGTTTTCTCAACTGAAACCACTTTATGCCCTTCATACATATCGATGAATTTGTGATTTTTTAAAGATGAAACATTTTGCTCCATGAATATGATGAAGAGGAACAAAACATTTTGTACTTTAATGATTTATTCCCCTTCAACATAATTTATCCCGATGTTCTAAAATCAGATAAAGGGAATGATGAAAATGAAATCGATATGATACAATCTTCCCAGAGGGGGTTTAGAAAAGTACAAATAACTTTTGATGGAGAAAGTCACAATAAAAATCTTAAAAGTTTTTCATTATGGGAAGTTATGTCATGGAATTTAAATGTGAATATCGCTCCGGCTTGGAATCATTTTGTCAAACGGGATTGCTATTTAATCTTATTAAGAATTTTATAGTGTCGTTTGGCTTTATGTCTGACACTTAAAACGTATTATAAGGAGTCGGTGATTGGGCAAGAATGTTGCGGAGGCCAAGGTACGTTTTCTTTACTTTGTTAAATCTAGGGAAAAATTAGATACCCAAGACCTATGGATACGGCGTATTAGGGTTTAAAACCAATACGGACGTAATCCACCTTTTAACTTGTTGTTGACTAGTCAAAACATAATTCACCAATACGGGAGTATTACTCATACACCAATAACGGCGTTAGAGGTCTGGGTTTTATAAAGCCCCTAACTGTTACGCCGGATATTAAATTATATTGATGATTAAGCTTTTACACACACTCTCTTTTTACCCACTCAAATTTTTTTAAAACCTGTCAAAAATTCTTAGTGTGATCCTATCACTTCCCTGTTGTCTAGATTCTCTCGTCATCTTCACAAGGTAAGAAAGCCAAAACTCATCCCTATTTCGTTTTAATTTTCTAGATTAGGGTTAGGGTTTGGTTTTGTAGATTAGGGGTTATGCCGTAGAACTATGTGCTTAGGTTCCCCTTACCCCCTTGAATAAAATCACTGATAGTATTGTTTGATGCAATGGGTCAAAATGGGTAAAAAGGGAATCCCCTTTTCATTTTCAAATTGCAAATCAATACTGCGTATCCACTCAAATAGATACGGCGTATTGGCTCAATTTTACCCAAACTTAAGACCTCAATACGGCGTATTCAATTAAATGAATACAACGTATTTATCTAAAAAAGATCCTGCATTTTGAATCCCATATGATGTATTGGTTTCTATCTATACGGTGTATTGACTGTATTGATCTTTATATGGCATATCCATTTACGAATACGACGTATCCACCCTCAGAACAGACTGATCAAATTTTAATAATCTTTGTACTGATCTTGTTAATTTTATAGATATGGCACCTCTACCACCTCGTGATCAGAGACACTTGTGGCTTCGTTATCAAGTGGTGGGATACACCGAGGAGATAGTACACGATTTTGAGAAGAGGCTCGAGACGATATTCAGTAGGCAGGTTAACCAGGTACATATACTAGATTTTGAAAGATTAAACCCTCTGAGTAGTGAGTGTGAGAGTAGTAAGATTTTGGCTTGAGAGGTATGAGGAATGGTATACACTGGGGAGAATGGGGCAGGATGGTAATTATAGATCATGCTTGGGGAGATTGTTTGGGATAGAGCACCATTTTAGTTAATGAGTTTTTTGCTTGTGTCTCTTCAGCACTTGTAGGAATTAGAGATTGAGATGGGGTTGAGCTTTCGATATGGTGGTACTCTATGTTTTCAGTTGGGAGGTGCTAGGCGTAGTATGACTTGGAGACATTTTATTCTAGCCTTGGGTTTGCATACTGCTAAGGAGATAGCAGAGGACGAATTCGGAGCATACTGGTTAGGGAGTGGGAGACTGATCCCCGATAAGGGGGGTCTTAGTGATTATTGGGTTAAGATTTCTTTTGGCATGGACTTTTTGAGAGGTGCTTCCTTGTATACTTACATCAGAGATCTGGTTCAGAGGTTGTGCCACAAGTTGATCTCATACAGCATTTCTGGGAGGGGCGGGCACCTGAAAATGTGACTGCCACTGACCTATTCTACCTATGTAGCATGGACCGAGGGCAACTAATGTCCCATATCTATTAGCATAGTACTTGCTCAGGCACGTTGAGGGGAGAAAGAGTGGTACCAGGTTATCAGGAGGTCATTTTATTAGGCATCTTGCTCATCACTTTGGTCTGGTGAGTGATGACGGGTTAAGAGGATTATCAGTAGTGGCCCGTGAGTTACCATTGATTGACATGGCTAAGCTTGTTAAGCTCAACATCTGCATAAAGATAGGAGATGACTAGGCTTGGGTAGCCCCAGGACTAGAGAGGCAGCGGGTTGTTATAGCTGGTGCCCCTGAGGCCACTAAGGATGCTCTTGTAGTCGATGAGGGTGCTCAAGCTGATCCAGCACCCATTCAAGCACCTCAGCCGCCACCACCACCTCCAGCTGTGGGTAGGACTATACCCCGAAGATTGGGGAGACTTGAGGAGGAGATGTAGGGGTTATGACAGGATGTCAGGAGTTTACGTGGACTTGTGGAAAGATCGATGACCGATCAGGGGAGATTCTCCACATGGATGATTACATGTATGACACAGCTCGTGGAGGCTAGCGGGCAGACTTATTAGGCGTTTGATGGTACCTTTTGGGGGAGCTCGCCAGCAGGTATTCGAGAGACGCACTAGACAGTGTGTATCGACGGTGCTAGTACCTATTCACTTGCCCGCACTGCCAAGACCCTTGATTTCTTCTATCCACTTATCTTTTTGTTTCTAGCTTTTGTATATATAATAATCATGATGTATATAATTTTAAAAGGTTGCATAATATGTGTTTATAATATGATATGATGTTCTTCTAATTTGTTTATGCATGATAGAAAAAAGAATGGCTAGTAAGTTCAATACACCAAATTTCGTGAGTATGTTACAGAACCAAGCACGTTATCCTAATCAATAGCAGAATTGAGAAGAGAGATTGACTTGAAGTGTGTGAAAGGATGGAAAAAGTCTAACTTAAAGACTTCGATGTAAACAAAAGTGCTTCCCGGGAGACACTATCAGGAATAATTTTTATTTTTTATCGAGACTATACTTCTCAGACATTCTATATGGGCGGTACTTCGCTTCATTACCCATAAAGGCATAATTTGATTGTCAAGACATTATCAGTCTGTATTTTTATGCATTTAAAAATTATTGTCAGTTCTGTTAATATGGCATATTTGTGCACATGATACGGCGTATTCAACAGACTGGCCCGTGTTTAGATACTTTTTATAGGTTTCTAG
The DNA here is from genome assembly GCA_026074375.1 of Tanacetum coccineum. NCBI lineage: Eukaryota > Viridiplantae > Streptophyta > Magnoliopsida > Asterales > Asteraceae > Tanacetum > Tanacetum coccineum. The sequence continues at coordinate 5,686 of BQNB010092973.1, forward strand.
ATACGGCATATTCTAGTTCATGGATATATCGTATTGGTTTCCTGTACAGTTTATTTAGTTTAGTTTAAATTAACCATAGGTACCAAGATAAGAATGCAACATTTTTCCTATAATATGCATAGGACCTCGCTGAAAGAAAGAAATCAACGAAGTTGGTGAAGTAGCAATCGTCTAGAATCTTGTGTGTGATTGTAGTCATGCTGGAATTTAGACGCATGTTCAACACACATTCTTGCTCATAAACTCAAAACATGGGAGGAGAATATTAGCGAAGCAAAATATTTAGGGAGTTTCTCATTCTTATTCTTTTTTAAATTCCGAGTATTTAATGTTATATCATATACAACGAGGACGTTGTATAACTTCAAGGGGGGATGAGAAATTTAGAATGATATTGTCCTATTTTTCATAAGAAAATGCCTTTAAATTATGCTACAAATTTAAAAAAAAATCAGGCTTAACTTTTGTTGAAATTACTTATTACATATACTCCGTATAACAAATAACATTGTTAGATATTGTGAGGATTTAACCTTATCCGTTTCTAAATGTTTACCCAAATTCCTCAAAAATATGAGTATGACGGTGATATTGTAGACTTTAGAACTTGGCTTGGTATATATATTCGAGACCACAGTGATAAGTACTATGGATTTAGATGGAGTACCTTGTTTAAATTGGTAAATTTTTAGGATTACACCCAAAAAGCCTATACATGTTATTTTATTAACTAACTACACTGGTTAGTTAAATCCCGTATAAACCCTTTGTTTACTCTCATTTTAAGAGTAAGATACCCCTAGAAAAACCTGTAGAGTCAATCCTTTAGGAATTACACCAACTATCTGTAATCGTTAACACTTTACATTTAGCTACCCAGTTAGATTTTGTCCATTTATCAGTTGCTAGTTGCTTTTTAAAGTGTAAAGTATGTATATTTCCCGAGGGATTGTGGTCAATTTCTATTTTTGGTATGGTTGGGAAGAACTTTGCACATTGCAAATTTTAATAGGGAATGTAATTAAAGTATTCATAAACTCATGTTTTTTTACTACCAACGCAATTATTGGTACGTCTGAAGAATGACTAAGAATTACCAAAAGAAATTATCCTTGGAGGTTATTATGATCGTAAAGATGGTGAAATTACACCGAGTTTCGTAGTATAGTATTCGAAAAAAATCGAATAAATGAGAAAAGTCGCAACAAAAAAAGAAGGAAAGTTTGAAGATAATCGCAAAAGCTTAGACAAAAGGAATTATATGAAGGATTGATTATTCGTTGATACATCTAAAAGTCAACGATGTAGAGTATTGTTATAAGTAGAAAGATATCACCACTTTGTCTTGTAAAAGTTTGTAAAGAATAGGATGATTGGGAAAGTTGACTGTTACGGGTGGTAATGCCACTTTGGTTTGTTGTTTTTGTTCATTGATCTAGACGTTTGTATAATAGTTGTGTCTTATCGTGGGTAACGGTCAGGGAAAAAAAGAGTGTTTACCAACTTATATCTTGGACCTCAGTCTATTTATTGTAATTTTATTTAACAACAATTTAATTCCTTTCCTTAAATCTTTAACCATGGGTTTTACGCGATATCGAGGATGTAAATAGAGCATGCATGTCTTCGTCGTTTTGGCATGTATTGCATGTCTTAGTTGCCTCGCATCTTAATCTTTAGCTTTATTTTTTTTGTTTTTTATTTTAGTTATTTTTTTAGTTTTGTAGTTTATTTTTAGTTTTCTTGTTTTTTATTTTTTTCTTTTATATTTTTTATTTTTTTTAGTTAATTATTCATTTAGTTAGTTTAGTTTAGATTTTTATTTTTTTGTATACTTTTATTTATTATTTTCTTAATTTTTGTTTTTCTAACTTTTTTATTTTTTTTTTATTTAGTTTAGTATTCTGTTGTTAGTTTTAGTTATTTTTATTTATTTTGTTTTAGTAATTGTTTTAGTTTATTTTACTTAACTTTTTTTATTAATTATTTATCTTTTTTTTTATTTATTTTATTATATAGTTATTATATTATTATTTTTTTTATTATTTATTCTTTTTACTTTTAGTTTTTTTGTCTTTTTTTTATTTATTATATTTTAGTTTTTTTTTTATTTAGTGTATTTATTATTGTTAGGTTTATTTTTTTTCTTTTTTTATTAGTTTGTTCTTTTAATTATTTAGTTTACTTTTATTTTTAGTTTAGTTTTATAGTTAGTTTTTTTTTTCGTTTTTTTATATCTTTTTATAGTTTTTTTTTTATTATTATTTTATTTTGTTTTCTTTTATTCGTTTTAGATTTGTTTTATGAGTTAGTTTTCTATATTTTATTTATTATTTTTTAATTTTTAGTTTATTTTTTTTTTTATTTTTGTTAATTTTTATTTTTTGTAGTATTAGTTTTATTTGAGTTTTTAGTTTTTAGTTAGTCTTTTTATAGTGTTATTTTTTTTTTATATTATATTTAGTTTTTTGTTTTAGTCTTTGTTATTTTTTTTTATTGCTTTTTTTAGTTTTTATATTTCGTTTAGTTTAGTTGTTTTAGTGTTACTTTAGTTTTTAGTTTAACTTTATTTTATTTTCTTTTTTACTTTTAGTTTTTTCTTTTATTTATTTATTCTTTATTTTTAGTTTTTTTTTTAGATAGTATTTATATTTTATTTTATTTTTTTTTTTTTAGTTTATTTTTATTATTAGTGTACACTTTTATTGTGTATGTTATTTTTTTTTACCATTTTTTATGTAATTTTGTTTGTATTATTTTTATTATAGTTTATCACTATTGGTGCAAGTTAGATATGGAAGATCAATACCCTATATTACCTCTACTAGCTTACTTTTTAGCTTATTCGAGGTGGGATGTAGCATTCACAAGTGTCATATTACCGTCGTTAAAGGCTTGTTGTTGTCTTGTCGCCCCCTCTATAGAATATGGGTATTCGTTAAATATTAGTTAGAGTAAGCAACCTTTAAGCCTTATAATAAAATCCTATTTTACCCTTATACACTTGTTTCTCTTAGCTCTAGTGGTGGACGTGTGTATCTTGCACAAACCTATAACAGTATCGGTCACAAACCGAGCAATTACGCATAATTTTTTAGTTTCATGGTTACCACATAGTTTAGTTTAGGAGTGACTTGAGTGTTTTACATCTTCCTATTTCGTGTGAGGTGTTTGAGTTGTTTACTTGTAATAGATCAAATAAATAACTTAACGGGAAAAAAATCCTTAGGGATACAGTTTTATAAACTTCAAATGGAGACTTGAGTACAAAGTGGATTCGAAGTGGGGGGATATTGATATAACTCAAATAAATCTATTTTATAGCATAATTTATCCATGTAATTAACCCATTTTGTTAAAATTTATTGGCAAAGAAGAATTGTTACTTAATTATTTATTTTTGAGAAATGCAGTATTAGTTGTTAAGTAATTATGGTCTATAGTTTTAGTATGCCAAGAAGTACTTACGTGAAAAGTTAAACTTAAAAGGCATGCATTCTAGAGCTCTTAAACGAAGATATTTTAAAAAGATATACTGTTATGTACAACCAATTCGCCGTATCAATCAAGGAAATTACGGCGTATTTGGGCCTACACTAACCAAAGACAACGACAGGAAAACAAGATCGAATAGCCGTATCGCAAGATGGCAAATTCCGAGTATTCAAGCTATATAGGTACAAAATATTTTGGAATGATTTCAAACGTTGGTCCCTACCAAGGAAAATCCCCCCAACTTACTCGTTATCTAACACTTTGGATTGTTGTATCGAACCGGACTCCATACCTTATAAATAGAAACTCCAAAAACAAGTTTTAAGTGTGTAAAATTCTATATTTCTCTATACCTAAACCATAAAAGTTAATTTTTAGAGGAGAAAAGAGCAGAAGAGGTCGAGCAACGCGATTAATTCCATAGGAGACAACATGTAATTTCTTATACTTTTGTAATCGTTCAGTTTTTGGTATCATTCGTTAACTCGGTTAGTTTACCTTGGCTAAATCATTACTTTTGTATTAATTATGACGTTTGAAGGCTAATACCTTCGGGTATTAGCCATTGTTATGAAGATCTTAATGTTTGGTTTGTTTATCTCGATTTCTTAATTTATCATTGATTGCTTGTTTATGTTTATCAATTTATACTTGTTTATGTGCTTTTGTATGCGACCTATCATTCAATTGGATCTAGTGATATGGACCAAGTAATCTAGATGCCGGGATAGCTCTCCATATAGTGATTTATACATCTAGACCAATAGGATCACAATTAACGACCTATCTTCATCCTTAGATTATGAGCTTAGTTGAGAAATAAGGTGACCTTGGTATCAAAGAGTACGTTCTAATCAATTGGTAAAGACTTGGTTAGTGGACTACTAGTGTATGTATTGCCATTAAGCAGTAAGTGGGTAAAGTCTCTATGAGCTAGGGTTTAACAAGATCACCATTACCTTAATCCCTAAGATATATTATAATCAGCAAATAAGGATGCTTTATGCGGATGCGTTTAATTGTGACAGAATTCTACGTGTCTAGGTCTTAGGAAGAAGTAACGCCTAAGTCTTAAGAATGATATGCCGCCTCAAGATAAGTAATCATTGCACTAAATAAACAAACCAACGTTCTGATTGGATTAATAATGGCTAATACAGTTTTCTTATATTTGGCTAGACCGTCCTTTTATCTTCTGTTAATTTACTTGTATGTTTTTAGTGTCTTGAATTGGTTTTAGTCACCACCTCACCACCAAACCCGTGCTAGTCTCTCAGGATGAAAACCCCCTTATCCATTACATTTAGGATTAACATAGGTTTAGCATAGGTTTAGAATAGATTAGACTAACTTAGATTAGAAAAACCAAAGTATTAATAAATTGAAAGTACTTCTCGCTCTTAGTGATCGACACCCTAATTACCTCGAAACTCCCATCGACCGGGTACACTGTCCGTTAAAGTGTTGTTTTTGGTTAAGTCGGCAAAATATAAATTTAAAACTTGAATCATAATTTAACACCACACAACGACACATCACCAATGCTCCAGAAAAGGCGACAAAATCACATATGCACAAACACATCCATAAACGCGAATTATTATTTTAAGTTTTCTGGATATTATCCTTATATTATATGTAAATTGTTTTTTTTTTTTATAACCCTATAGGGAGTAGTGTTAATTAGATTAGTGTAATTTAGAGTAAGTTTTACAATTCACAGAATACGACGTATGGTTGTTTAATAAATTCCTAAAAGATTGTTACAGGATGGACGATCCAAACATTACTATGGAGGAATACATCAGGTCACGATGAATGAAAAAGCTCAAAAACTTGGTAAAGTGTTTAACAAGAAACTGCTAAGTAAGGAAAGATCTGTTAACATAAAGACATTCACTCCCAGATCAGGTTTAAATCTGCATACCCATCAATATCCTTCTAATGACGAGGTATCATCAAAAACACTATCTCGTGAACCCACCATTAAGTTTCTCTTAACGATGAAATTGACTTTAGAAGTTTTCGTAGACATTCTGACGACGAAGATTACATGGTAATTTTTGACAAAACTCATTTTCTTATAAAAAAAATTCAACACAATAGATTTGAAAGCGAATCGGAAAACGAAAAGAAGAAAGTCAATTTGCCTTCCAAGACCTACAGTCATATTATCTTGATGATTACACATCTTTAAAGATTTGAGAATGAATTTCCGTCCATTGGTTACAATAATGCTCAACGTCCTAAGGTCAGATTTGGGTTAACTGAACCGGAATTTAAACCCTCAACAAATATCAATTGAAATTAATTTGAAAGATTAAACATCATTGTTCAAAAGTAAATGAGATAGGAACAAAACATTGTATATAATAGATCAATTTCCTTTTAACATAATTTACCCAAAGAATTCAAAATCGGACAAGGACAATGATGATGATAAAATCAATGTTGAACACTCTTCAAGGGATTTATCTGTCAAACCATTACCTGATGTAATAAATACGGATGTTGGTGCCTATTCACATGGGTCAAAATAAGCTTTTGGAACAAGTCATGATACATCTAAAAAAAATTTCAAAACTGAAACCTTTTATCAGAGTGATTAAATTTTAATAACATGACTTGGAATCATCTTAACAAGGGATGTCATTCTATTTTCCTAATCAAGAATTTTATGTAGGCCATTTGGCTATCCTCCGTTCGACCCCAAATTATTTTATAAGGATGGGATTAAATTAGGCAAGTCTAACTTAAAGACTTTTCTATAAACAAAAGTGCTTGCCGGGAGACAACCCAGAATGTATTTTCAATTTTTATCGAGTCTGTCTTCCCAGATTGTCTATACGGCGTATCCAAACCCCATGGATACGGCGTATTGACTATCTAGACGTTATCCAGTCTTTATTTTTAGCACAGTCTATACGACGTATTCATTAAACGAATACAGTGTATACAGGTATCAATACGGCATATACTGGGGTATGGATACGGCGTATTGACTTCCTATACAGTTTTAGGTATTTACTTCGATCTAAACCTAACGAATACGACAGAGAAAGAATTTGCGTATTCAGTTTTCTGAGAATTTATACAGGACCTCGTGAAAGAAATATCGACGAATATTGGTGGAGAATTCACAAATCTGGAGATCTTGAAGTGTTGGAGTCTTGAAACTTCAAAATGGCTGTTCAGTACGCAATCTTGCTCGGTAAAGCTACATGGAGAATCACTACCGAGCAAATATCAGGGGAGTTTCTCATTCTAATTCTTTTTAATTCCCGTATTTAATGTTTTATATATACAACAAAGACGTTGTATAATTCAAGTATAGGGATGAGAAATAGAATGTTTACGTTGTCCTATTTTATTTATTTCCCCCAACTCAAATTAAAATGCTTAAATTATGCTCAAATTTAAAAAAAATTCAAGCATACTTTTGTGAAATTACTTGATACATAACCCGCACACAATAACCCTTGTTAGATATTGTGAGGATTTAACCTTTCCGTTTCCAAATGTTTACCCAAATTCTACAAAAATATAAGTGTGCCGATGATGTAGTAGACTTTAGAACTTGGCTTGGTATATCACTCGAGACCACAGTGATGAGTACTATGGATTTAGATGGAGTAACTTGTTTAAATTGGTAAATTTTAGGATTACACCCAAATCGCCTTTACATGTTGCTTATTAACTAACTACACTGGTTAGTTAACCCCCATATAAACCCTTTGTTTACTCTCACTTTAAGAGTAAGATACCCCTAGAACAACCCGTAGAGCCAATCCTTTAGGAACTACACCAATTATTTATTTTGTTACACCTTTACACCTTAGCATACCCTGTTAGATTGAGTTTATTTTACATTTGCTAGTTGCTTAAAGTGTAAAGTTTGTATTTCCCGAGTCTTGTGTCTATTTTGGTACGGTTGGAAGAAATTTGCACATTGCAAATGGGAATGTATATTATAGTCAAAACTCATGTGATTTTACTACCATCACAATTATTGGTGAGTCCGAAGAACGAAGAACTATCAAAGAAATTATCCAGAATTATTATGATCGTGAAGATGGTGAAACTACACCGAGATTTGAAGCATAGTTAGCAAAAAAATGAGAAAAATTGCAACAAAAAATAAAAGGAAAGTTTGAAGATAATCATTTTATAAGAGCATTACCGAAGGAATTACACGAAGGATCGATTATTCGTTGATACGCAACAAAAATCAACGGTAAAGTAGTTGGACAAAGTTGGAATATTACCCCAACTTGGCCTTGTAGAGTATGTAAAGTTTTTTGGGATGATTGGGAAGTTGACCGTTACGGGAACGCCAACTTAGGTTGTTGTTTTTGATCGATGATCAAGACGTTGTATATAGTCGTGTCTTAAATCAACGGTAACTGTCAGGATAAAGTGTCTAGCAACTTTTACTTATGCGATAAACAATTATTTTCTTGATTTTTATTTAACAACAATTTACTTCCCTCTCACCTGATGATTAGCCGCTGGTTTTACGCGAACGTGGATGTGATCGAGCGTGCATGTCTATTCCGTCGTTACGGCCATGCATGCATGTCTCAGCTGCCTCATTGGTTTATGACTTTTGATGAAAGTTAGAAGGTTCCTACCTTATATCATTCTTCATCCTAACTGTTGGTTAAATTCGAATGAGGATGCGATCGAACACACATGTCTATTATGTCGTTATGGCCATGTATGTGTGCTTCAGCCGCCTTGTTGGAATGGTACTTCTGGTGAAAGATTGTAGAATGATCAACCCTAAGCCTTCTCATATAAACCCATATTACCTTTATAAATTTGTTACTCCTTGGCTTTAGTGAGGGATGTGTATCATATCAAAGCTTTAAGATATAATACTCGTCACGACCGAGCAATTGAGCAAATTAGTTACATGTTACCACATAGATTAGTTGAGTGATTTGAGTATTTTTATCTTCCTATTTCATAAGGTGTTTGGTTGTGTACTTGTAATTGATCAAATAAATGCTTTAACAGAAAAATATCCTTAGAGATACATTTTTATAAACTTCTAAAGGCTACTTGAGGACAAGTAGGATTCAAGTGGGGGGATATTTGATGACATCAAATAACGTCTATTTTATAGCATCATTTATCCTATGTTATTAACCCATTTTGTATAATTATTGCAAAGAATTGTTACTTAATCGTTTATATTTGAGAATTGCAGTAATTATGGAGTACTTGGTGAAAGTTAGCAAAAGGCGCGCATTTTAGAGCTTAAATAAAGATATTTTGAAGATTACTATTCTGAAGACCAATACGCCGTATCCATCAAGGAAGATACGACGTATTTGTGCCTGCACTCACCAACGATCACGAAGAAACTTGTTCAATACGCGTATCTAAGAGAAAGACCAATATGCAGTATTGGAAATATAGTATGTGAAGATTCTGGAAGATATCAAACGTGGTTCCTACTCCAATAAACCCCCAATACGCCGTATCTAATCCCTTGCATACGCCGTATCGAACCGACTTCCAGACAGTATAAATAGAAAACTCAAAAACAAGTTTTAAGTGTGCTAAATCATATTCTCGATACCTAAACCATAAAAGTTAATTTTCATAGGAGAAAAAGAGCAGAAGAGGTCGAGCAACGTTATCAATTCCATAGGAGACAACGTGTAATTCCATATACTTTAGTAATCGTTCGGTTTTTTGTGTCATTTGTTAACTCGGTTAGTTTACCTTGGCTAAATAATTGCTCTTGTATTTATTATGATGTTTGAAGGCTAATACCTTTATGTATTAGCCATTATTATGAAGATCTGAATGTTTGGTATTGTTTATCTCGATTTCTTGATTTATCGTTGGATGCTTGTTTATGTTTATCAATATACTTGTTTACGTTGCTTTTGTATGCGACCTATCATCAAACTGGACTAGTGAAAGGGACAGGTAATCTAGAGGCCTTGGGATAGTCTCTCCAAAATAGTTGAGTTTATACATCTAGACCAATAGAATCACAAAGAACGACATACTTTCGCCTTTAGATTAGTGAGCTTAGTTGGACCGGCAGGTGACCATTGGGGTCAACGAGTATTATTTTTTCCTAATTAATTGTAAAATTTTGAGTTAGTGGACTACTATGTTATAAAGTTGCCATTAAGCAGTAAGTGGGTAAATTCTCTATGAGCTAGGGTTTAACAAGATCACCATTGATTTAATCCCTAAGATAGATTATAATCAGCAAATAATAATGCTTTAATTGTGACAGAATTAATGTGTCTAGGTCTTAGGAAGAAGTCCCGCCTAAGTCTTAAGAATGATATGCCACCTCGAGAGAAGAAATCATTGCACTTAATAAACAAACCAACGCTCTAATCAGATTAACAATGGTTAATATAGTTTTCTTATATTTGGATCGACCGCTCTTTGATCTTCAGTTTATTTTCTTTTGTGGGTAAAAGTGTCTTGAACTGATTGTAGTTACCGACCAAACCCGTGCTAGTCTCTCAGGCTAAAACCCCCCTTTTGCATGTTAGAATTAGGATTTGAACTAACATAGGTTTAGCATAGGTTTGACTTAGATTAGAATTAACTTAGTTTAGATAAACCAAAATATAAATTTATTGATAGATTTAATCTCACTTCAAGTGTTTGAGACCCTACTTACCATGAATCTACCACTGACCGGGTACACCGCCCGTTAAAGTGTTGTTTTTGGTTAAGTCGGCAAAATATAAATTTAAAACTTGAACTATCATATATAAATACCACATAATGACACGATCAAAATCCAAGTGAAAGATTATTTGGGCACTGAATTGGCCCAACAATCTCCCCCTATTTGGATATAAATATAGCCTAAGTGCTTTTCTGTGTAAGTAAGTAAATACAGCTTCTTCTTACACTGAGTCCTAGAAAGCATATAACGAATACATAATTTTTCAAAGGTACTTCATTAATTCTATTACATAGTCCTACCATCTATTATAGAAGATGACACAAAATAAACCAAAAGTACTTCGGTTTAAGGAGTATCCTACAGCTTCTAGCTTCACTCGTTTTGATTTCAGCTTCTTCTTGTCAGTGTAACTTTCAATCAAACTACTTAATGCTAAAAAGAATCTTTGATTTGCAGGAGTGTTTACATTTGAAGCCATCACCAGGTAAGTCAATAGTGTATCAAAATCTACCTTGTGCATATCACTCATCCTTTGGAAAGCTTCATCACCAAAGATATCTTTAAAGAAGAGTCCATTTTCAGGGTGCTCAATCACCAGGTTATTAACAAATGGCACTTCTTCAAGAAGACTTCTGTTACATTCAAGTCTAGGGATTCAAACCTCATGTTCCAACTCTTGTATCTTCCTTTTTCTTCCTAAGATTTGAGAGGGAGCTTGTGTAGGGACAGGGAGAGCTAGATGAATTCCAAGTTCACTAGGAAGCACCCCTAGTCTTTCATACTTCTTGCTTAATGAGTTCATCAAGTCTTCCATCACTTTGTTTTTCTTTTTTTGGGATGATATCTCTTAGCTCATCCCACTCAGTTACACCAAAGTCACTAAACTTGAAGGGTTTGTGAACATCAAAGTTCCTTTTGTCAGTCCCCCTGTAAATTGTCATTGCAACGGGTTTAGAGTTTGGGTGAATTTAGATATTAATGATTGTTTTAGGCTTAAATCTGCTGGTGGTGGTCCAACTGTACTGATCAATCCTCTTTATCCTGAGCTTCTTTGCCTTTGTAATTTTCTTAAGTCGTTCTTTGTTGAGAACATTTAATTCAGCTTTTTGCTTCTTGATGAACTCCTAACCACCTTTTGAGCTCTGAAGTTCTTTTAGATCAACTACAACTTCTTTGGCCTCTTCATGTACAACCTTGATCGACTCAGACTTATTCATCTCCAAAAGCCTTGCTTCTTTTCTAGTCTTTTCTAGCTTTTCTTCCTTGTCTAAGTGAGCTTGAATTTATACTTCAGTAAGATGAAATATCTTTCCATGAATTTCATATGGTATATGTATTGGGGCATTAGGATCCCGATGAACTTCTTTAGATGCTGACATAAGTTTTTTTAGAGGTTTATAAGTGTCTCTAGCTATGCCTTTTCCCTTGTCAGGCTTTGGTGGTGCTTGTAAGCTTTCAGGTTGAGAAATTAAGATTTCAAGGATAGTATCTGTAAGCTAAAGTCTTGAAGAAGAAGATCCAATCATTTTAAGTTCGGGAGCAGGCTTAGTTAGTGGTTTGACAATGGTGATTGGAATTGGCTTAGATACTTGAGATTCTTGTACAAACTCCTCTTTATTTGCAACCTCAGGCTCTTTTTCCTCAGTTGGAAATTACCCCCTAGTGTAAGAAGGAGATTTTTGCCAAACAACAATTTGTCTTTGTAAATTCTCCCCCAATAGTTGCATGGACTTCAGGCTGTGTAACTGTTGGAATTGCTACACTACCTAAGGGGGTAGTGGTGGAAAAACTATTAAACACTTGAAACATTTCAGTCACCATCCCTTTGATTGAAGAGATGTCAGCCTGCATGGTGACCTGAGTGTGTTTAACAGCTGTTATTCTTTCTTGGAAGCTTAGGAAATTCATTGCCTTTAAACTATTAGCAATGTTAGTGAGCATGGTGGAATTTTAAAGTTAGCCTTCAACAACCTTGAGTAGTCTCTGATTAAATGTATGGTCCTCCTTTAAAGATTCAGAGATACTAGCGCACTGAGTGCTAAGAGCAATGAGAGATGACTGAAAGACATTAGACATTTACTTGACGAGATGATTATTGGCCAATTTTGCAGTCGTGAGCTCAAGTAAGATCAGTTGAGGTTATTACCAGAGGTGGTGTTGGTGGTTTTAGCCATCTTTTGTAGTGAGGCCTTCAAAGCAGAGTCAGCCTCCAGAGTTTCAGAGACTCTATTTAAGGTCTTGAGGAGAGTTGTCTTTTCTTTAACTCTTGATGTGTTGATCTTGTCAATGTGATCCATGGTTTTATAGCAGCATTAATTTGAGTTCTATGATCAACATTGTCATCAACATATTCTTCAATAACAGATCTTAGATCAGCATAAAAAGCAACAACCTCCTCATGCTTATCCTAGTTGTCCTCAGCAACCTGTGCATAAAGTACTTCTGAAATATGTTGAATATTTCTTACCAAGACCCTTTCAGTTACTGTTACAAAGTTGTCATATGGCCTAAAGGTCTTAGAGTAGGATGATGATTCAGAGTTTGATGTATTAATGGATTCCTTAGCATGGGAGGATTCAGGAACATCTGATGCGGGTTTTACAAACTCTTAGAAATTTTACTATTCCCTAGGCAAAGTACCTAATCGTTGTAGTGTAGTATAGGCAAGACTCGGGGGTTGTTATCGTTCTCTAAGAGAATAGTTTATGAATGCTCAATGTAACCAATGTCTAAGGGTTGAGAGAAGATTATTTTTGTATTTTTATATTTTTAAGAAAGCAAGTAAAATCTCTGGTTTGAATGGGGGTTTCGTTTTAAACTAATTAAATTAATAAACTAAATTAAATCTAAACTAACTATGTAGAAACTCGTATAGGTAAACAAACGTGTTCACTTAATCATGTACTACTCCTTAATTTGCTCCTCCTAATCCTATTGCTCGTCACCCTTGCGATGTAATGTGTAAGTATTTCCTAATTTATGAACGAATTACACGAACCCGCCATCTATGTAATATTTCGTTGAGGCAACATACAAGTAAGGTAGTATGAAGACTATTACAAGGCCTCTAAGAGTATATTACACACATTCAAACACTTAAAAGGTGATCAACCATATTAGAGCAAGGAAGTATGAAGACTGTTGCGATGGTATCCTTTCTACACAATCACGTTTCACTATACGTCTTCACAAGCAATTAAAAAGCTAGTTTTCTAGAGCGTAACACGCACATCCATCGACAAGAAGCAATAGTAAAAGGACTTACAAACCAAGTTTCATGCAATCATAAGGAAACACTAATTAATTTAGCCTAATATGTTAATTTAATGTAAAGAACAAATAATTAAACAATACATAGACATACTTCAAGATTAAAGGATGAAAGAACTTCACTTTAAGTAATCATGGAGTAATTGGTGGATACAAAAGGGTTTGAAAACCCTAAAATTTTCCCAAAAGATGATAAATCATTCCTCTAAAATACCCTATGAATTCCACGAATTTCCACACTTAAACACAAAATTTAGGGTTTGTATATATAGGAAAATAAACGTGACAGCGTCGCTTGTTAATTGCGACGCGTCAGCCCGCGAATATTCTTAGGGCTACTTCTGACGCTGTCACTAAAATCCTAACGCCGTGGCTTGAGCCTCCTAACGCCGTCATAATAGATTGTGACGCCGTCTCCAGCCACTGTATGCTCTTTTGATATTGAAATTCGTGTAGAGTTGAATTCTTGTCCGTTTCTTCCTAAATTGAGTCCATGTCACGTGTATTTCCTCCAAATGCCATCTAAGTGCTAAAAACACAAAAAGAAATGATTAAACACGTATTTTGAGCATATTTGCATGATTTAAGGGGGTTAAATGACCCCAAAAAAGTGTATAAAATTAAACCTCATCAACATCCTTGTTTGGTGAGGGATACTGATGTTCAGTGGAGACAGGCTCTTCAGTAGGTATTTCAGTGGATGGTTCCTTGGAAGGTTTTGGAGATTGAGTTTCTTCTTTATCGGCTTGTTAGACGTCTTCATCCGTCTCTTCTCTAGCTTCAAACACAACATCCTAACTATCATCTGTAAGTTCCTCATTAGAGGCACCCAATAGAGTCTAAATATCAGCAACTGTTGTAAGGACCAGGGGTTTAGTATCTAGCTCTATTTTAAAAGAAATCATGCCTTTGTTTTGGTTAGGGACCGATACCTCAAATATAGTGGATTGGGTTTTATCCACCTGGTACTTAACATCAGTCCCTGAGAGAGCAGTAACAATAGGGTTAGAAGAATCCCTATCAACGAGTGTTTAAAGTCTCTCTGAGTCTTTAGGATAAATGTTTGTCCCTTTTGGTAAAGGCTGGGTTGTGCTAATACCTTGATTAGGGTGAGTGGCAAGCAATCCCATATTAGCGGGTTGTTTGTTACCCTCTGAGTCTTAAGGAGCATACTTTTTACTCTTAGTCAAAGGCTTTGATTTGCTAGTGTCATCACCGAGTGGAGAATGGAATCCCTTAATAGCGGATTATGTATTTTCCTCTGTATCTTAGGGATGAGCAGTTTGGCCTGAGGAGACTGACTGGGTTTTATCAGAATCCTCCATTGGCACATTCTCACTGGGTGGTGATACAAAGGCCTGAAGGGAGGTCTTTTTGGACTAGGGATTTTTCCTCTTTTGAGGGAGTGCTCCTAAAGCCTTAAGAGTCTGTGTCTTGAGTTTAGATTGAGACAAAGTCTGAGACTTCTTCTTCTTATTCTTTCCAGAACAAGGAAGTGGAGTCACTACGAATGGATGATTGATCACTTCAATCATTGAGATTGAGGCCGTCAATTCAATAAGGATGACTTTGGATGGGTCCTTTGTAAAATTAGATTGACTCAAGGCGTTAGGAAGAATCCCAAATTTTTAGTCTCGAGTGTATTCGATACCCAGTAACACCTCAAGGGCATACGAGACAAATCTAGG
>BQNB010092974.1:0-26483 GCA_026074375.1 Tanacetum coccineum
CTACGTTCCAAGGATGAAACACCATAAGTTTTAAAATATTTTCTCACGATGATCCAAAGAAATCTTCAAGCCCTAGTAATTTTTCTTCGAACTGACAGAGGCACTGAGTTCTTAAACAAGACACTTAATGCATTCTTTAAAGAAGATGGAATTTAGCATCAAACTTCTACTCCTCGAACACCTGAACAGAACGGTGTTGTCGAAAGACGAAACCGTACTCTTGTTGAGGCTGCTCGAACGATGCTCTCAACTTCTAAACTTCCTGTGTTCTTTTGGGCTGAAGCAATTGCAACCGCATGCTATACTCAAAATAGATCTATAATCATCTCGACACATGAGAAAACGGCATATCACATCATCAATGACAGAAAAGCTTCAATTAAACACCTTCACATTTTTTGTTGCACTTGTTACCTAACCAGAGATGGTGAAAATTTGGATAAGATGAAAGAAAAGGGGATCCGTGCATTTTAGTGGGATATTACACTCAGTCAAAAGGATATCGTGTTTACAACAAGAGAACAAGATTAATAGTTGAATCCATACATCACAAATTTGATGAGATCAAAGAGATGTCTGAGATGTCTGTTGCTAATGACACTTCAGGCCTCGTCCCTCAACGACAAAAGGCGTCATATTATGACAACTCCAACCCCGTCCCACAACTACAAAATGTTTCTCCTTTAGCAGATACAACAGTTCCATCACAACAAGAGTTGGATCTTCTTTTCGGTCCTTTGTACGATGAATTTTTCAATACGGGTACTTCACATGTCAACAAGTCTTATTCTCCCACCGACAATTCTACTCAACAAGACACACTACCTTCAACGAATATTCACCTGATAACGCACAAATTATACATGTTTCTATGGCGTTATTTATGTGTATTTTATCATTTCTCGTGAACTTTTGGTACTTAATTAAGCTTGAATTGCTTATAGGTTCACTTGAAGACTCTAGAGACCAAAGCTCATGAATCTATACATTTTGGGAGACGAATACAAGAAAAGAAAATATTTCTAGCCAAAGATCAAGAAGTCCGCCGCACTTGCTACATTGTGCGCCGCACTTTCATGTGAAGCCAAAACACCGCCACACTTATAATATTGAGCGCGCACACATTCTCTTAAAGTTTGAAGAATTAAAGTCTAATAAATGCTCCTGCATTAACTCCTCAAAACCGTCGCACTTCTTTGAAAGTTCACCGCACTTCCAGTAAAAGTCATTAAATGTAATCGCATTAACTCCCAAAGTTTGCCGCACTTTTTTCCTAAGTGTTCGTACTTTGCACCCAATATTGCCTATAAATAAGTGACGAATTTGCCTCCTCAATCATTGACCTTGGTGGCTGATCTTCTCTTCTAAAATTCGTCTTTAATGAGTATGGTATAAAGAATATGATATTGCACACTGAAAACTCGTTTTTGAGTCTTCTATTTATAGTGTCTGAAAAAGACTCGATACGCCGTATCCAGCAAGGTCGATACGGCGTATTGGGCTGGATTCCTTGGAGTGCGCGCTACGTTCGTAATAAATCATTGATATCATTCCCAATTTACTTGATTTACTGTATCTTCGAATAGTTATCTTCATGGATACGGCGTATGTAGACAGAGTGAATACGCCGTATTAGGAATTGGTCAAACGCGTTTTCTTGTGAAGTCTTGGCGCTGATACGCCGTATCTCTTTAGTTGGATACGGCGTATTGGTGAAAATTCAGCAATCTTCAAATGTCATCTTTTTAGCTCCAAATTATGCGCCTTTTAGCTTATCTTCACAAAACACTCCTGAATTACTGCATTTATCATCTTTAAAGCAATTAAGTACCAAATAATGCAATAATTATATAAAAGTGGGCAAAATAGATGGGATAAATGGTATAATAAAGTGACGTTATTTGATGTCATCAAATATCCCCCCACTTGAATCCTACTTGTCCTCAAGTAGACTTTAGAAAAAGTTTCAGTTTATGAAAATGTGTCCTAACCGAAGTTGAGGATTTTCCGTTTAAGCATCGTTTTGTCCTAATCACCTGTACATAACCAAGCTCCTCACGAAATATGGAAATGAAAACACTCAGATCACTCAACTAATCTAGGGTGCAACATTTAAGTAGTACGCTCAATTGCTCGGTCGTGATTAGCTTCGTATCATAGGCTTGGCAAGGATACACATCTCCACCGCTAAAGCTGAGGAAGAACAAGTCAAAAGCTAAATTGGGTTAAGAAGGCTTACGGTTGCACATGTTCCCTATTTTTATGTTTTTGCTAATGCACATCATTTGACTTAATCTAAATTCATAAAATTAGACCCTTTTGATGTTGAAATTGAACAACCTCAGCCTGTTGTGACTTTTATGATAACAGAAATACCCTAAGGAATACCTACGAATAGCTCTTCAAGAGGAAGTTTTGGCAAATTCGTAACCTTAGGCCACCACTTCAAGGGGAGAGCAGGAAGAATCTTTCTCACATTGTTTTTGTTAGAATAGTCTTGATCTAAAGATTTGAGACTAGTAAGAATAGCATTGAACCATGTTAAACCATTATCAAAAGTTTCTTCGCTCGAGATTGAGAACTTCTCATATTTTTGAATGATAATTCTAATCTTACAATCTTTGGCTTGTGGGTTACCTTGATGAGTGATAATTAGTTTATGCCAAATCTCGGTAGTTTTCATTTCTCATCATATTTTAACTTTAAAAATGGTTTTTCTATTTTCAACTTTGTTTCAGATTTATCATCGTGAAAATAAAGTCACCATTTTTAATCACTTTGATGTGCGGTTTGTAAGGACCACACAGAAAGTTTTACAATACCCTAGGCAGTGCACCTAATCGTTGCAATGTAGTATAGGCAAGACTCGGGGGTTGTTATCATTCTCTAGGGGAATAGGTTAGGAAGGCTCGAACATAATCTAACAAAGGTCTAAGGGGTTGATAGGAGATTCTTTTTGTGTTTTTAGGTTTTTATTAATGCAAGTAAAAATCATGGTTTGAGAGGTTGGTTGGTTTTTAACTAATTAAACTAATAAATAAATCTAAACTACTGGTGATAATTATATGGTAAATGAACATATTTACTTAATCATGCATTACTCCTTATTATGCTTCTCCAAATTATGTTTCTTTGTCACTCTCCAATGATCTGTGTAAGTATTTCCTAAGTCATGAATGAATTACACGAACCCGCCGTCTATGTAATATTCCGTTAAGGCACCACACAAGTAAGGTAGTATGATGACTATTACAAGGCCCCTAAGAGTACATTACATGTAATTAAAACACTTTAAGATGATCACCCAAATTAGGGGTAATGTATTAATGAAAGACGTTACCGATGGTATCCTTCAACACAATCAGTGTTTCCCTAGACTTCTTTGCCAATTTAATATCATAATGGCTAGTTTTCTAAAGTCTAGCGCGCACATCCATCACAAGAAGCAACATAATAAGGATCTACATACTAAGTTTCATGCAATCATAAGTAAATACTAAAGGATCTAGCCTAGTATGTTAAATAAAGGAGAAGATCAAGAATCAATCACAAAACACATAGACATATTGATCGATTAAAGATAAATGAACTTCACTTGATTAAATAAGGATAAAGATTATACAAAAGGGTTTTGAGGCCAATAAACGACCTAAAAGCTGCTACACTCGAACTATTAAAGTTAGGGTTCGTCTCCCAAAAATTACACACCAAAAACCCTAAAACGAGTTTGTATATATAGATTTTCGAGCGCAGCGGTGTCACAAGGTTTCTGACGCCGTCGCTCCGCCAAATCTTCTAGGGATTCTTTTAAAGCGGCTATGTTCTGACGCCGGCTTGGAAATCCTGACGCCGTTGCTTGTATGGTAATGACCATTAATCGCTAAAATCGCGCGACAAGGCCGTCTCCAAGCACTGTACGAATACTTCAAGAGACTTTAGGTGTAAAGTGTAATAGTCTTGTCTTGTTTCTTTCTACAATTTTGAGCCCAAGTCACATTATTTCCTCCCAAAAGCATCTGTCGGTAACCAAGAATCACTTGGACTTTATATTTGAACAAAAAAGTAGGAAGAATACTAGGAAGCATGTAAGAGAGAAAACAAGAGAGAGAAATAAGAGGAGAATAGAAAAAGTTCACTTGAAAATGTTGTAAGTTAAAATCACCAACCCCCTCACTTTCCCTTGTGGAGTAGTAATATTATCAAAACTAAAAGGCTTTCATTCCTTTAGTTAAAATTCTAACTGGCCGGGCTCGGATTACTTTGGGCTTTTCGCCGATTTCAACGGATCTTTAATTACATAAAAGAGCCCGTTTACCTTATAGCCATTACAACATATATTTAATTATTGACCAAGACCTAATATAATAAATGAATGAACCTCCTTGTTCGGCTCAATATTTTAAGGCTAACAATCTCCCTAGAAGTGAGTTCATTGTGACACTCCTTCGTGAGATCAATGAGATTGCTTTTGTCGTTAAGCTCTTGTCTTTGTCTTTGTCTTGGTCTTTATCTTGTTGTAGGCTTGTTCCTTCATGCTTTGTGATCTTTGATTTTTAGCCTTTGTCATTGTCTTTTGACTTCGTCTTTGCTCTGATGATCTTTAAACTCTGATCGACTTTGCCACCTTGCGATCTAGGTGTCTGACCAAATGAATCAAATCAATGCATCATCTTGAAAGCATGCTACCAATCTACCCATATAGACTTGATATCTTTGAAGGAAGATTCTTGTATAGCAAGAGTTTGTGCGGAAGTCTTTTTCTTTAATTCTTGAGCTTTCAAGATTCTTGAAATCTCGATTCTTATAGTATTGCTTGTGTAGTTTTTAAGCATGACATGTGGTAATTGAAATCCGACTTCAGCTGGAATAAAGCAACACCATCCTCCATTCATTATGTATCCTGAAATAAAACAGTTAGCAATAAAGCGTGTGGACGAATATGGCTTTGTCATTCGTCCGGATTTGGTTAGATTAATCTTTGGTTCCGTAGGACCATTTTACAGTATAAATACTGTACTTGTGATCAGGTAGATTCAAAGAATCTCTTTGACAGGGTTTCCAGCTCAAAGCGTAGGATATTCTAACACAGATGTATTAGATTTACCATGCTTGCTAGTTCTCATTACCGGAACGTCTCAAAGTAGACAACACGGTAAGAGTGAATTAGATAGTTATTATCTTTCTGATTAAGCCATTAATTCATTTCTTAGAACAAGTTTGATTCACATTGAATTGCACCATCGTTTTTTTCCAGTTGACACAAGTTTGTGATTATAAAGAATCACGCCCAGTCACCTACCAATATCATATTTATGCTGTCTCAAGCAGGATTTCCATCTTCATTGTTGAGTACATATGAATCACACGGATGTTTTGGCATAAACAAAAGGATAATGTGTAGGTACCTCCTTGTTAACAAAGCTTGTGAACTAATTGGTGTTCAACAAGTGTTTGTAATTGAATGTGTCCTAATGAGAATTAATATTATAGATCTCTGGCTCTAGACTCGATTATTGCGTCTTGTTTTAGTAATTCGGAGTGGAGCAGATCTGCCACATTATTCAATATCAACTAACTTGGAGTGAGAAAGTCAATAGAAAGACGTTGAGTTATTAATCCCCCCCCCCGTGAAAAAATGAGACAAGTTATCTGTTGAGAGAAACCCCGAATGGCTGGAAGGGTGTGCAATGCAACAACTGGAGGTCTATGATGTCGTCTTCATGTCAGCAATCAACATGTGATTCTACAGCATATGTATTGACCCCATTTTCCTGTCCTAAGTTTGTGTGGAGGGACTTCCTTTCTTTTCACCCTTTATCCATACATTTCTTTTTCATTCTTCAACCCCTTCAATGCTTACCAAGACGTCATTACTAACACCTTGTTGTGATTGTTCCAGTGTTAGCTCAATCTTAGTCGGCATTCTTCCCTTATACACATTCATCTCCAATCATACCTAAGGACTGCTATTTCTAACTATGAAGTGTCCTTGGGTAGATCCCTTCGGTTCTGGTTGGATCATAGGACAAATACCTAACCTTACCACCTTATGACTTTAGAATCGTCGTGAAATAAGATGTTGTAGGGTATGAGATCGTAACCATAAAACCTTTTTTGAAGAGTATCAAGCACTTTGAGTCGATAAATCACTTATTATTTTCAAGATCACATTTTAAATACATTTCTCCCCTTATTTTAAATACTAATTCACTTAGTTTTTGAAATACTTTGTGATTAAAATTTGTCTTGAAATACCATGGGAAGATAACTTTTTTACTTAGCATGAATTACATGGAACATTAACTTGCTCCCCCTCGATTTTACATATGTTTGACACCAAAAACAATGATACCAAGTTGTAAAATGAATATAAAATTGAGGGTTAGCATTGTTGAGCACACAATTTTGAAAGATTATGAATTGTCATTGAAGAATTCTTGAAAAATTATGCTCAACCACCTAATCATCTTATAACAATCAATCTATTTAATAGTCATTATTATTCCTTAGATGTTATTAAGACCTTTTATAATGTGTTGAATACATAAGAGTTGTCATGTTATGATGTATCCAACAATCATTAAAACATTGTTTTTCAGAAAAACTCCCCCTCAAACATTGACTCATTTAAAAAATCACACCAAATATAGAATAATTTTCTTGAAAAACAATATGAGGACTGGAGTGTTGAACACACAATTTTGAAAGATTTTGAATTGTCATTGAGAAATTCTTGAAAAATTGTGTTCAACTTTTTTGAAAAACCAAATGTTAGAAGACTTCTCTTCTAACGCTAAGGATAAGCGCACTTATGTGTACACTCTCCTTTGTCGTTTGGGTCTGAGTTGCAATCTGAGAGTGATTACAAGTCATCAAGAAAAATTAGAAATGACATGTTTTGAAAACATTTAAAACTCTTGTTCGAACTTCATTTACACGCCCGTGTCGATGTTAATCAACATTTCTAGGTACGTAAATGTTATCGATTCCAAGTGACATGTCGAGAAGAATATTTTTTGAAACATTTTATGATTTTATGATTTTGTATTTTATTTTTGAAATTTTATATTTTTGTATTTTATTTTATAAAAAATATTTACATGTTGACATCAGCATTGTTATGTGATGGTGAAATAGTAATTCTAACTCTTGTCGTGATGTAGCTGTCTTGTCTGCTGGAGGAACAACTTTTAGAACCAGCTTTGAACTTGACAGGTTCATTGCTGTGGTCGTGAATTCCGAGTTCTGAACTGTTATGATCAGAAGTCATTGCTTATTCATCAGATGAAAATTCCTTGAAGCCTTGGTTTCTCAGATATCAGTCTTTTCAGCAACCAAACTCGGAGTCCTTCCTTTGTAGGATTTAAAGATGTACCTGCATGTATGTTAAGTGTACCTGCACTGACATCAAGAGTTTGTTTGCATTCATATTGGTTAGTGATATCGTCATTTGAACCATTTGTGGGTTCACTGTCAACCTTGGTTATGCTAGATGTGAATATCTTTCTAGTAGGAACCCACCTAAGACCAACTGTCTTGAAAATTTTACCCGTTGGTTTCCACCTAAGACAAGATCTATGAGTCATTGTTTTCTCATGCACAACGAAAGTCTTTTTGATTGAAGACCTATGTCATTTTGGGATCTGTCTTTCTGGTTTCATTGCAAAACTTGTTTGCTCTACAGGTTTGTATCTCGTTGTTGTCTTATGGGATGGAATTTTTGCACATAAGTTGACTTCATTCAAGAATTTTGTTACACGAGAATCATGATTTTGATTAAAGACACATTTCTGGCATGTCGAGCAAACAAAATGTTTGGAGTCAGAAAAACTTCTAGAATTCCTAGAGTGTTCTGCTATGGGCACAGTCTTTATCGTGACGCAACTACTCTTAGATGTAGGCCAATTCCTAGACTTTTGGTTATTGATCCTAGGTTTTGGTTTGCTATCATTAGTTGTGCTTTATGATCTAGCAGAAGGCATCACACTAGGTTCTGAATTCCTACTGGTTTCTTATGT
Organism: Tanacetum coccineum; assembly: GCA_026074375.1. Classification (NCBI taxonomy): domain Eukaryota; kingdom Viridiplantae; phylum Streptophyta; class Magnoliopsida; order Asterales; family Asteraceae; genus Tanacetum; species Tanacetum coccineum. Next base: position 8,019 of record BQNB010092974.1, read on the forward strand.
CTTTTTCTTAGCTTCCTATAGGAATTGTATTTAATTGAAAAAAAAACCATGTCAATTGAGCTAACCCTATATAGCCCAGGTGCAATCATTGTATGAGGGTTTTGCAATAGCATATTCTCTTTCCTTAGGCAAATAATGTGTAGTGACTGGTTTTGACAAATCGTTATTGACATCAACTTGGGAGGCAAACCGTTGCTTTGAAATTCTAGGTCGTTCAGACTTAAACGCAGTCGGTTGTCTAACAACTGATTGGTTTCTACGTGGTTGTAAAGCCGGTTTCCCTAAGATTGACGATTTTGCAAACTTAGTATTCACACTATTTCCTGTTAATTTCCTTAACTCATTTTTTAATGCTGCAATTGCAAACCCTTTTTCCTGAATTTGAGCTTTGAATTTATCATTATTTGAAATCAAAGAAGTTGTGTGTTCTATGTTCTTAGCTCTCGTTGTCTTGATAGAATCAAATATTTCTTTGTAATGCCTTTTCAAAGTCTCATTTTCCTTAAGTAACTTAGCCACTTTATGTTCCAATTCGATGTTTATTGTTTCAATTACATCTATGTCATGTTTAACCTTGGCTTCATTACTTTTTACTTTCAAAAATTGACCATGTTGCCCTTCTTTTAAAGCTTGATTTTGATATTTAAGTTCAATATTAACACAATGTGCTTCCATTCCTAAAAAATCTTTTTGAAATTAGGGGGGCAACGGTCTTTTTTAGACGAATATTTTCAGATTCAAGAGATTGATTTGAGAGTTTAGTTGTCTGGTTATCAGTTAATGTAGCAGGCAAAGGACATGTGTCATGACATTGTTCAGCATTCTGGTCAACCTCTCCTTCATTATTGAATTCAGGTTGCTCAGTATGCTGTTGTCCAGTAGCAAAGATATTGATTTCAGCAGTTGTGTGTACCTCAGCCATTAGCTCTTCATCATATATGGGTCTGATATCTGCATCATCAGCATGTGCATCATTCCCTGATCTGGTGCTTGTATCTTGCTCTTTTAATGTTGTCCCACTGCTTTCTGTATCAACCAAGCTAACATCCAATGCTTTTCTCAAATCAACCTTATCCTCTGTTGTCTGCATTTGTCTTTCATTCACCCAGCTGTTATACTCTTGTTTATGCTTTGCTCTTTCATCAATCGACTTCTTAACAGATTCCATGTGTTGGATCAGTGTGTCACGGAATTCTAGAATCGCAAGTTGAGTGTATTGGAGAAAGTAGTTGCGTGTCATTACAACAAATTCATCATCCAAATAAATCCGTGACTTGATGAATATCTGAAACTGTGTCTCGGGTACTTTAAAAGCATCCATGGATCCAATCTCTTAAAATTCTTCTTTGTCAAGTTATTTTTCTAGTTGGTCCACGTTCAGGAACATTGTGCCTGTGAAAGTCTCTATATCTTGACCAAAGAGTGTTGCAAATGCACGTTTAAATCCAGACTCGGTTTGAGTTCCATTTAAGTTGTTGTTTGAAAGAAGCTTGAGGTGTGAATGAAGTTGTCGAAAAGATACCATGCAACTCTTTTTTGCTTTGTCTTGAATTTGTTGCATTTGTTGTTCTTCCGAATTAAACCACGAAGATAAAGTATCTTTCGTTTCCATTTTACTGAAGTGAAAATGATTTGAAGGATCTTAAGTAGGTAAAGTGATTGTTGTTGTGGATTGAATTCAATTAACGTTCACGGGATTTTACAAATCTTTGATTAAAACCGAGAAAAGAATCGTATCTTTCGCGGGATTTTACAAAATCAAGAAAAAACCGTAAAACAAAAATGAATTGATGTTGAAATCGTTGTTGTCGTTGAAGAACTTGAGATTTTGTAATGATTAATGAGCTAAAAACGATTACCGGTGCACAAATTTTGAGCTTGAAATGATTAACGATTGATTAAAACTCAAATAGGGACTAACAGTGCAAAAACGTTTCACTTTGAAGGGCTAACCGGCTGTTTTAAACGAATAAGGACTAACGGTGTAAAACTGTTTCAACAATGAGGTTAACCATCAAACAAAGGACGAGGGATGAAGTAGACTTGAAGTCCAGGGGCTGAAATTACAATTTTTGAATTTTAATTAATAAAATTAGTTCCCTCCACACGGTAACCTTTTCTTCTTCGTTCAAAAACGTTATACAATGCAACCAAATGTGTTTTGCTTCTCGCGGAGTCGTGTGGTTATCGTCGACCAAAAATAAATACACTACGATGATCGTTGAAGGACCGCGATCGTTATGGTATAAGTTAGAAGACCCGCGATCAACCGATTCTTGAAACCGAAAAACCGAAACAACTCGAAACAGAGTATTCTCGCGGGATATTTACTAAATCAATAAAAAAACCGTGAAAAGAAATTGTTGTTGGTGAAATCGTTGTTGTTGTTGAAGAACTTGAACTTTTGTTTAACGATTTTTTTTGTTCTTTTTATTTATTTTTTTTGGGGAAAAGTGTCCCCAAAAACGATGACCGGTGAAATTTCTTACAACGCAAGCCTAAAATAGAAATTTAGCGAGAACTAAAATGTAAAACTAAAAATAACCAATACTTACAAGTTGAAAAGTTGAGAAAAAAAAAATGAAAAAAAAATATGAAATTTAAAAGTTTCCTTATTTAATCTTGCTTAAAAAAAAAAACAAAGGGTTAATATAACTAATTAAATCTAATGGTTAAAAATGAAAATTGTTTAGAAATGAAGAGCCAAAATGGCGAAAGTTTTGAATTATTAAAAATAAAAAAAAGAACGATTTCACCCCTCATTTTATACATCTTCGTCATTTCCAACTATAAAAGAAGTATGACGATTTGAGTATTTGATCACGCGAGTGATACGGATAAGCGTCGGTGACTAACGAATATACACGATGTATCGAGAACGACGACACGTTCACAATGAAGATAGGTCACTAGTCCCTTCGTTTAAAAAACGTCACCTCGAAAACTGACAAAACGAAAAATAGTTAGAAACTTAAGATTTTGTGTTCGCCTCGTTCGACACTCGCTTGTAAAAAAATTCACTCGAATACGAATTCCTTTAAGGGTTTGCTGACTCGTCGGTGTCCCTCTGGTATCGACTCGTTCGATTCCTTAGAAAAAATCACTCGTTCGATCCTATTAAAGTTTTCTACTCGTTCGAATCCCGTTTAGTTCGATGGACCCTCGTTCGATCCTCTCCGTTATTCTACTCTTTCGTATTCCATGTGAAGCTTACTCTTTCGATTCCTCGTAAAGTTCGATGGTACTCTTTCGATGTCACTCGATCATGTCACTAGTTCGATGGTTACTTTTCGAGTGCTCTCTAAGTTCAATGTTACTTGTTCGACATGGTCACTAGTCGATGGTTACTATCAACGATGCTCACTAGTTCGATCCAATCTTGAATGTTACTCGTTCGATCTTTCTAAACAGTTGCTTGTCCTTGTTGTTAAAGAGACGTGATACAGTAATGACACAAAAAGAAAGAAACAGAAGAAAAAGAAAAAAAACGTGAAACGTTAGGCATCTAAACAAACACGTGAACGTAGAAAAAAATAAATACTATAAACTAGTAAGAAAAACGTAGACCACTAAAAAAAAAATAACACGAGATAACTAAAATTAAATCACCACAACTAACCACTAAACCCACCCCTAGCGAAATGATACCAAATGTCGAACCAAAATCTCACTACACTTCATTATTATGAACAAGAAATAAGATGAGAAGAATGAAAGAATTGTAGAAGAAAATAAAGAGAGGGAAGGGATTTACACATAACAAACCCAAATTAGAAAAATGGTAACCAACCCCCTCTCCATACTTGTTTAGGATATTTATAATAATACCAAAGGCTATTCATGCCTTGGTATTTCTACGGCCGGCTCGGGATTACTTAGGGCCTTTCGCCCGATTACACCGTGACCGGTTAGATTTACATTTAAGAGCCCGTGTAGCCTAATACAATGTATATTATTTTAGTGACCGAGACCTAATATAATTATGAACGAACTTCCATTGTTCGACTCAATATTTTGAGGCTAACAATGTTTTATATGAAATCGAATTTATTGTGAATGAATGTCGATTTGTTAATTTCAATACTGTTGTGTATTTCACTCAATGTCAGTGCTCCATGTTTTATTATGATGTATACATCGGGTATGGTTACGATATGTTTTGAAATCTACAGTATATTTTTCTTGTGATCTTAAAGAAAATACACCAATAGGAAGGGGTGAACCTAGGGGTAGTGATTGGACGCGTAAGCGCTATTGAAGGGGCGGGAGGGAATGGGAGTAAAGGGAGGTCGATGGGGAGTGGGGGAGGCGAAGGGGAGGGGGAGGTAGCTTGGCGGGGAGGGGAGTGTGGAGAGGGTGAGGAAGGAGGGGTTGTGTGCGTGGAGGGAGAGGGGGGGGGGCCCACGAGGTTAAACCCAAAGGCAACACCAACACCAGTCACAGACACTCATACCACTACATCTGTACACCAACGCCCAAATTTAGGCAATGATTAACGAAGGCCGTTACACTGCACTGCAGCACTGATGCAACTCACCCAAATGGCGATGATAGCCATACTTCAGGAACGGGTGCCAGAAGGCCTTTGCAAGTTGCTCGTATGCACCTAACCCGCTACTTCCTAAAAGCAACCCTGATACTTCAAGGGACACTAAGGAATATTGTTGGCACTCACACACGTGGTTTGAAAAGATAGAGTCTGTTTACAACATAAGCAACTGTACAGTAGCATGCCAGGTCAAATTTGCTACGTGTACCCTGCAAGGAAATGCTCTTACATGGTGGAACCATGTTAAGACCACTACTCCTGAAGCTGCCCATGCAATGCCATGGAGGACACTGAAAAAGATAATGACAGACAAATACTGCCCAAGGGGCGAAATTAAGAAACAGAGTTTGAAATGTGGAATTTGAAGGTGAAGGGTAACGATGTGGTAACCTATAGCCAACGTTTCCAAGAACTGGCACTAATGTGCGATCGGATGTTTCCGAAAGAAATAGACCAAGTTGAGAAAAAATGTCGGTTGCTTGCCCTATACGATCATGGTATGTGATGCGACTAAGCCAAAAACTATGCAGGATGCCATTGAGTTCGCCACTGCCCTCATGGACAAAAAAGATCCACACATGAGCTGTTACGCAGGCTGACAACAAAAGAAATCTGATGACACTGCCAAGGCAACAATTAAAACCAAAACAGCAAATCCAAACAAGAATACAAACCCCTGGAAAAGCTAATGCCAGAGCAGGAAATGGTGATAGGACACCTTACGGAGGCCTAAACCTTTGTGTTCCAAATGTAACTATCACCATAAGGGTCCTTGTGCTCCCAAATGCAGCAAGTGTAACCGATTTGGTCATTTAGGTCATGACTGCAGGAGTCCCCCAAAGTGTCATACTACTGGCTAATCAGAGCTTTTGAATGTGGTGCCAAGGGCATTTCAAGAAGAGATTGCCCAAAATTGCAGAACAACAACAACGGTAATCAGGCTGGAATGCAATGCTCCGGCAAAGGTTGTATAGGCTGTGGGCACTGCAGGGGCAAACCCGGCACAGACAAATCAGTTCACGGGTGACGTTTCTCCTAAACAACTGAAATATGCATTCTATTTTATTTGATACCGGTGCCTGATAGGGAAGTTTTGTATCTACTGCATTTAGCTCTCAAATGATTATCACTCCGAACCTGCTTAGATCAAAATTAAAATGTCGAGACTAGCCGACTGGGCTAATAGTTGGATTGAACCAACTATTATTCCTGGGGTTGGTACATTAAAAACCTCTAAAATCAACCTTTCAAACATAGACCTAATCCCTTAGATAGAACTAGTTAGTTTTTTGACCGTAATAATTGGTATGGATTGGTTGGCAAAGTACCATGCCGTTATTGTCTGTGCGGAAAAGATCGTTCGTGTTCCTTTTGGAGATGAAATTTTAATCGTTCGTGGTGACGGAAGCAGCAATAAACACGGCCCGCGATTTAAACATCATCTAAGTACTAAGCTCAAGATTTCCTAATGCCCGTAGAACTAGGTAGTTTTGACGTAATCATTGGTATGGATTGGTTGGCAAAATACCATGCCGTTATCATCTGTGCGGAAAAGATCGTTCGTATTCCTTTTGGAGACGAAATTTTAATCGTTCGAGGTGACGGAAGCAGCAACAAACACGGGACTCGATTGAGCATCATCTCGTGTACTAAAGCTCAAGAGTATTTAGCAAAAGGATGTCACGTATTCTTAGCAAATATCACCGCCACCAAGGACGAAGATAAGTCAAAGGGGAAGCGACTTGAAGACGTGCCAGTTGTTCGGGAATTTCCTGAAGTTTTTCCCGAGGACTTGCCGGGTATACCACCCACTCGACAAGTGGAATTTAGAATCGATTTGGTACCTGGTGCTGCACCTGTAGCACGGGCACCATATAGATTAGCACCGTCGGAAATGAAGGAACTAGCGGAGCAACTACAAGAACTTACGGACAAGGGCTTCATAAGACCAAGTTCCTCACCTTGGGGAGCTCCAGTCCTATTCGTCAAGAAGAAAGATGGTTCTTTCCGGATGTGTATCGACTACAGAGAATTGAACAAATTGACGGTAAAGAACCGTTACCCACTCCCAAGGATTGACGACCTATTCGACCAGCTGCAAGGGTCGAGTATTTATTCAAAGATCGATCTGAGGTCGGGGTATCACCAGTTGAGAGTTCGAGAAGAAGACATCCTCAAGACTGCATTCAGGACTCGATACGGTCACTATGAATTCCAAGTCATGCCTTTTGGTTTAACTAATGCACCAGCCGTGTTCATGGATCTTATGAACCGGGTGTGTAAACCGTACCTGGACAAGTTTGTAATTGTCTTCATCGATGACATCTTGATCTACTCCAAAAGTAAGAAGGAACATGAAGGACATCTTAGGCAAATCTTAAAATTGCTTAAGAAGGAAGAATTGTATGCCAAGTTCTCTAAGTGTGAATTCTGGATCCCCAGAGTACAATTCCTCGGACATGTGATTGACTGTCAAGGTATTCACGTTGACCCTGCCAAGATTGAATCTATCAAGGATTGGGCGTCTCCTAAAACACCAACAGAGATTCGCCAATTTTTGGGCCTTGCCGGCTATTATAGAAGATTTATCGAAGGGTTTTCAAAGATAGCCAAAACAATGACCAAACTAACCCAGAAAGGTGTCAAGTTTGATTGGGGTGATAAACAAGAAGCAGCTTTTCAACTATTGAAGCAGAAGCTGTGCAGTGCACCAATCCTAGCCTTACCTGAGGGAAGCGAAGATTTTATCGCATACTGTGACGCTTCAAAGAAGGGTTTGGGCGCTGTGTTGATGCAAAGAGAAAAGGTGATTTCTTATGCATCACGTCAGTTAAAAATTCATGAGAAGAACTATACAACACATGATTTAGAACTTGGGGCAGTAGTGTTCGCTCTAAAGATGTGGAGGCACTATCTGTACGGGACCAAGTGCACAGTGTTCACTGATCATAAGAGTTTACAACACATTCTTGATCAGAAGGATTTAAATATGAGGCAACGTCGCTGGTTAGAGTTGCTGAGTGATTACGATTGTGAAATTCGTTATCACCCAGGGAAGGCGAATGTTGTTGCTGATGCTCTGAGCAGGAAGGAACGAGAACCACTAAGGGTTCGGGCCTTAGTGATGACTATTGGCTTGGATCTTCCTAAACAAATCTTGAAAGCTCAGACTGAAGCACGAAAGCCGGAGAACATCAAGAAGGAGGATGTTGGAGGTATATTGGTTGAGAATTCAAAAGATCCGGAGAAACTTAGAACGGAAAAGTTGGAACCACGTACGGATGGAACTATGTGCTTAAATGGCAAAGTTGCTTACCATGTTATGGCAACTTAAGGACTGTGATCATGCATGAGTCCCACAAGTCTAAATACTCTATTCATCCGGGTTCTGACAAGATGTACCAGGATATGAAGAAACTATATTGGTGGCCCAATATGAAAGCTAACATCGCCACCTATGTTAGCAAGTGTTTGACCTGTGCTAAGGTCAAGGCCGAACATCAGAGACCATCGGGTTTGTTAGTGCAACCCGAGATACCTCAATGGAAGTGGGACAACATCACGATGGATTTTGTCACGAAGCTTCCTAAGTCATCACAAGGTTATGACACTATTTGGGTGATCGTTGACCGACTTACAAAGTCTGCCATTTTTATGCCAATGAGGGAAACGGATCCCTTGGATAAACTGGCGAGAATGTACCTAAAGGAGGTAGTCACGAAGCATGGAATACCTGTCTCAATTATCTGTGATCGTGACCCTCGGTTCGCATCAAATTTCTGGAGGTCACTTCAGAAGGCTTTGGGTACAAGTTTGGATATGAGTACCGCATATCATCCGCAAACTGACGGACAAAGCGAGAGAACCATCCAAACTCTCGAGGATATGCTACGTGCTTGCGTAATCGACTTTGGAAATGGTTGGGTTAAACATTTGCCATTAGTCGAGTTTTCCTACAATAACAGTTATCATGCTAGCATTAAGGCTGCACCGTTTGAAGCACTTTATGGTCGAAAGTGTCCGTTTCACCGTGTGTTGGGCGAGGTTGGACAAGTTCAACTCACTGAGTCAGAATTAGTGAAAGAATCAACGGAGAGGATCATACAGAATCAAACATAGGATTTCAAACCGCTCGCGATCGACAAAAGAGCTACATTGACTTAAAGCGTAACCGATGGAATTTCAAGTTGGAGATAAAAGTTATGGCTTAAGGTGTCGCCTTGGAATGGGTCGTAGTTTTGGCTAATCGTGGGAAAGGTAAACCCGATATGTAACCTTTCAATGTTGTTGCAAAAGGTTAGAGCTGTTGCTTACAAGCTTGGAGCTTCCTCAAGATTCTGAGTAGGGTTCACAATACGTTTCATGTATCTACTTGAAGAAATGTTATTCTGACGATCCATTAGTCGTTCGTTGGAAGGACTCCAAGTGGATGACAATGTCTTCAATTTGTTTGAAGAGCCTGTAGAAAACATGGATCGCGAGTCAAATCAATTGAGGCAAAGCCGTGTTCCAATTGTCAAGGTTCGATGGAACTCTAGGCGAGGTCTTGAGTTTACATGGGAACGTGAAGATCAATTCAGGAAGAAATATCCACACCTCTTCACCAAGACTGCACCGTCATCAAGTGTCGTGTCATAAGCCTTGAGGACAAGGCTCATTTAACGGGGGAAGACTATAACACCTCATGTTTTAGGTCATTGTATGACATTATGTAATTCACAATTTATTTTTAGGGTTTTACGCGTTTGCTCTTAAATCGTAATCGTTAAGCTAAATCGCGTAAACTAAAAATGATCATTCAATGTAAACGGGCATTAAACGATTAAACGTTTACATCAAGCAAGTGTTAAATGATTATTTAGAGGATAATTATTATCATTGATCATTTTATTTTTATTGGTTATGTTAAGTGTTTACGTTTCGCGATAAAGTACGTTTAGGCCTACCCGGAAGCACGTTAACTTATCTACGCTTCATCAAATACCCAAAATTTGTACCCAATACTTAAAGTTTATTTAAAACTTCAAGTATTTATCACATTATACATATTCTTCATGAAAGAATTCAAATCAAACTCTACCATGTGCAAGTTATACATTTTATTAAGTCTATCCTACATTATACTTAATATAATGCAAGTATTCATTATATAAAAGATCAAAACATATCCTAACTTATACACAAGCATAATTTCGTGTATAAGTGACTAGGATAAGCCAAGATAAGACCAATAAGTTCACAAATATCTCCATACATGCATCTTGCATCCACTTGAACTCATGACTAGCCAAACTTATCCAAGATAAGCTTCAACTTTCTTTCCAAGTCTTTCCACCTTGCATACTTCCACTAGACATCAAATATCTTCATAATATCTTCCAAGTAGTATATATATGCATGCATATGTGAGCTAGGGACTTATACACTTCACTTCATTACTAGAAAAATCACAAAACTCTCTCTTCCTCCTCTCTACAACCCACGGCTCAAAAACCTAACCAAAACAAATCCATAGTTTGATTTTCTATCATTATACAAGCATACACACATCATATTTAAGGTATTCTAAGAAGGATCCAAGACTTGGTTAAGCATTTGCAAGCAAGGAAGCAAGAAAAGGAAATTAGGGTTTTCAAAGGAAATTAGGGTTTTCAAGTGTGCTAGCTTTGGTTTTTAATCTAAACAAGGGTTTAGATTGTGTTTTCTATCATCATTGTTCATTCATAAGGTCTCTTCAAACCTTTTTCTTTTCATAACTAAGCATTATTATGTTACATATGTTTACTAGTTAAATCACCTCTATGACTTTTGAATATGTAAAATGAATATTTACTTATGATTAATGTTTTATGAACTTATTTACATGTCACATGGATGCTAATATGATGTTAAAAGGGATGTATAAGTGTTTTAACATGTTGTTTAAGTATAAACATGTATATGTACAAATTAGGGTTTCTAATGTTAACTTATGAGTTACAAGTGAAAATGGTAGTTAAACTTGTTATCTTGAACACACTTAAGTAAAAATCATGATCTAATTGGACTTTTTATATGTAAAACATAAGTAGAAATGTTGTGAAGTAGTTGTAATAGGTGTTGAAGCTTAATGGTACAAAATCAGCGTAAAAACATGTCTAAATCAAAAAAACCTCAACTCTGTTTTGGTTCGATTTTGGAAGCAGCCATATTATGTTTTATAAAGATAGTACATCTCATAAGGATTCCAAAATGATAAGAAACTCGAAAAACGGATTAATAACGAAGATGATACACTAGTTACGAGTTTACGACGCTAAATAATTTATAAAACAAATTTTTTTAAAAGTTACTATTCATGGTAGAAACTTATACTTTGTAAAACATGAATATATGAAAAACTTTCAATTACAAGAAACCGTGTCGAAGAATCGCTTAAAACGGAGCTTATACGAATAAGATATGACTTAAACGGGTTTTACGTTAATTAAAAGTATAAAAATGATTTATAGCTGTTATGAACAGTAAAAAACTATTCATACAGAATCTCAAAAAACCCTATAAATATTGATTTTATGATTCATGTTTAATACGAAAGATGTGGGCGTAAGGAAACGCGAGATAACAGACTTATAACGACAAAGTTATGACATTTTACTAAAGGCGTAATTATAAATGTTTTTACTTTATCATTACGATTTTTACTTAAACGATTAGATGGTGGATATAGCTATATAGGAATATAATATGTTATTTAGTTATCAAAGTGCTATAATACTTGGAATTTCTTAATGATGCTTCTTTAGATGGGTATTGTCGAGTTGTAGGATTTACGATTTAAAGTGTCCTAACGCTCCTCGTACGTCATGCATGACCTCTAATTATTATAGCACGAACGATAGTACGATGATAACTATATGAATATATACGGGTGTGTTAGACAAGTACTTGAATCCGTAATTCGACCTATAATATCTAGGTTGCATTCGGGCGTTAGCGTGGACGAGTCTGTACTTCGGGATATTTTATTATCAGTTTTACTCACTCAAAGGAGTTTCATACCCTATGTTTTACAATTATTGATTTACAAGTTTTTGGGGTGAGAAAATATGCATGTTTTACAAATTGGACGCAAGTGTACTTTTTAACTGATTACGTGTTGCCTAAGTAGCGATAAACCCCTCATGTTCCCATGATTCATGAACTGTCTCAATTACATGACAGTGAGCTACGAATGATTATAGATAGTCTATTTGGATTGGACCTCCCCGTTCGGGTGAACTAGCTATCATGGAAACGAACGTATATCATGTCGGCTTCTGGTTGTTACGGTTGTACATCATCACGGCAATGTAAGTAATATTTATATATGTATTCACTTATGTCGAGCTTCGGTGTCATGGACTTAGGCAAATGTAATTGCTATTTTGTGATGTCTGCATCTGTTGCATTATCACTGAGAAAGTCTTGCGGTCCTGCATATACATTTACATAAACCTATGAAATTCACCAACTTTATGTTGACGTTTTTAAATGCAATGTTTTTCAGGAGGTCATTAAGCACGAGGTGCGAAGGATACATTGGTGGTTATATTTTGAAGTCATGCATTAAAGATTTAGTCGCATTACATTTTGTGTATCTGTTATGGGCTGGAAATCTTTGTAATAATAACAAGTAAACAAGTAAAGCTTCGGGCTTTTGTAACACATACTTTATTAAATCCAATGTATCAGTTTTAAATGACTTTTTGGTCGTTCTTATATTATCTTGTGTTATTGATCTGAGAAGTAACACGCCCCGGACCTTTATTCCGCTGCGACCCAATTTGGGGGTGTTACACCCATTAAGCTTTTCTCCAGTAAAAGTTAAAAATTCGCCTACAAAAAACAATATAAGAGATGATCAATAATAAGCATTAGTAATAATACTCTCATTAAGCAATTTTTAACATACCTCGCCACTTTAGGTTGTCTCCTTCGTTATCGGCTCATAGGAGTCCACTGTTTCTGTTAGCAGGAGGTAAACATACCTGAAAATTATAAAATCAAGTTAGCATGTATAATGAAAATATATAAAATCAAGGTAGAAACTGATAGCATACGGCAAGCAGTCATCACTCGTGGAGTTATATAGACCCGTGGCAATCCCAGGTGTAAGGCAATTGAATTTTCCTCTTCCGTAAATTAACAATGACTGAAACCAAATTCATAAAATATTAGTCATAAACTCATAATTTATTTTTCTTTTCATAACTAAGCTGCACGTGTTGCAGCAACAAATTTAAGTATTTAATGATTTCAAATATGCTGCTCCCATAATACTCATCGATAAAATGACAAATTGTAGAACCGTAGGATTGTTTGAGAAGGTTTGTTAAACACATAATCACACACACATACAAAAGAATACAATACCACATTTAGTGAATAGTGTGTAGCTAATAGTGTTACTTTTGACCCATTTGATCCACCACGGATAGAATACAATACCACATTTAGTGAATAGTGTGTAGCAAAGTCACATGCAACCAATTCAGCCCCATTAAGCTTTTCTCCAGTAAAAGTTAAAAATTCACCTACAAAAAACAATATAAGAGATGATCAATAATAAGCATTAGTAATAATACTCTCATTAAGCAGTTTTTAACATACCTCGCCACTTTAGGTTGTCTCCTTCGTTATCGGCTCATAGGAGTCCACTGTTTCTGTTAGCAGGAGGTAAACATACCTGAAAATTATAAAATCAAGTTAGCATGTATAATGAAAATATATAAAATCAAGGTAGAAACTGATAGCATTACGAAAGCAGTTTCATTTCACTCGTGGAGTTATATAGACCCGTGGCAATCCCAGGTGTAAGGCAATTGAATTTTCCTCTTCTGTAAATTAACAATGACTGAAACCAAATTCATAAAATATTAGTCATAAACTCATAATTTATTTTTCTTTTCATAACTAGCTGCACGTGTTGCAGGAACAAATTTAAGTATTTAATAATTTCAAATATGCTGCTCCCATAATACTCATCGATAAAATGACAAATTGTAAAACCGTAGGATTGTTTGAGAAGGTTTGTTAAACACATAATCACACACACATATAAAAGATAGGCCAATCAATTCAAGATAATTCAGTTGTATCATGTTGGTTGGATCGATGATGAGGTTTCATCCATTGTTCGAGTGAAAAAAAACCACGTAAAACCTAATAGTATATAGTATAGAGAAAAAAATTAAGGTTTATGCTCGAAAAGTTATGAAAGATAATATTAGGTTAAAATATTTTTATGTAGCTAATAGTGTTACTTTTGACCCATTTGATCCACCACGGATAGAATACAATACCGCATTTAGTGAATAGTGTGTAGCAAAGTCACATGCAACCAATTCAGCCCCATTAAGCTTTTCTCCAGTGAAAGCCAAGAATTCACCTACAAAAAATAATATAAGAGATGATAAATAATAAGCATTAGTAATAATACTCTCATTAAGCAATTTTTAACATACCTCGCCACTTTAGGTTGTCTCCTTCGTTATCGGCTCATAGGAGTCCACTGTTTCTGTTAGCAGGAGGTAGACATACCTGAAAATTATAAAATCAAGTTAGCATGTATAATGAAAATATATAAAATCAAGGTAGAAACTGATAGCATACGGCAAGCAGTCATCACTCGTGGAGTTATATAGACCCGTGGCAATCCCAGGTGTAAGGCAATTGAATTTTCCTCTTCTGTAAATTAACAATGACTGAAACCAAATTCATAAAATATTAGTCATAAACTCATAATTTATTTTTCTTTTCATAACTAATCTGCACGTGTTGCAGCAACAAATTTAAGTATTTAATGATTTTAAATATGCTGCTCCCATAATACTCATCGATAAAATGACAAATTGTAGAACCGTAGGATTGTTTAAGAAGGTTTGTTAAACACATAATCACAAACACATGCAAAAGATAAGCCAACCAATTTAAGCTAATTCAGTTGTACCATGTTGGTTGGATCAATGATGAGGTTTCATCTTTGTTCGGAGAAAAAAAACGGTAAACCTAATAGTATATAGTATAGAGAAAAAAATTAAGGTTTATGCTCAAAAAGTTATGAAACATAATATTAGGTTAAAATATTTTTATGTAGCTAATAGTGTTACTTTTGACCCATTTGATCCACCACGGATAGAATACAATACCGCATTTAATGAATAGTGTGTAGCAAAGTCACATGCAACCAATTCAGCCCTATTAAGCTTTTCTCCAGTGAAAGCCAAGAATTCACCTACAAAAAAATTATAAGAGATGATCAATAATAAGCATTAATAAAAATACTCTCATTAAGCAATTTTTAACATACCTCGCCACTTTAGGTTGTCTCCTTCGTTATCGGCTCATAGGAGTCCACTGTTTCTGGGTTTTAGGCTGAAGTAGGACATACCTGAAATAATTTTAAACTCAAAGTTTGCTTGTATAATGAAAATATATAAAATCAAGGTAGAATGATGCTTACGGCAGCAGCAATCACTCGGGGCGTTATATCGACCCGGTGGTAATCCTAGGTGTATGGCAATTGAAATTTTTCTCTTTCGTAAGTTACAATGACTGAAACCAAATTCATAAAATATTAGTCATAAACTCATAATTTGTTTTTCTTTTCATAACTAAGATGCACGTGTTGCAGCAACAAATTTAAGTATTTAATGATTTCAAATATGCTGCTCCCATAATACTCATCGATAAAATGACAAATTGTAGAACCGTAGGATTGTTTGAGAAGGTTTGTTAAACACATAATCACACACACATACAAAATATAGGCCAACCAATTCAAGCTAATTCAGTTGTACCATGTTGGTTGGATCGATGATGAGGTTTCATCCATTGTTCGAGTGAAAAAACCCACGTAAAACCTAATAGTATATAGTATAGAGAAAAAAATTAAGGTTTATGCTCGAAAAGTTATAAAAGATAATATTAGGTTAAAATATTTTTATGTAGGTCTTATTATAAAAAAAATAGTGTTACTTTTGACCCATTTGATCCACCACGGATAGAATACAATACCGCATTTAGTGAATAGTGTGTAGCAAAGTCACATGCAACCAATTCAGCCCCATTAAGCTTTTCTCCAGTGAAAGCCAAGAATTCACCTACAAAAAATATTATAAGAGATGATCAATAATAAGCATTAGTAATAATACTCTCATTAAGCAATTTTTAACATACCTCGCCACTTTAGGTTGTCTCCTTCGTTCATCGCGTGCATCAGGAGTCCCACTGTTTCTGTTAGCAGAAGGTAGACATACCTGAAAAATTATAAAATCAAGTTAGCATGTATAATGAAAATATATAAAATCAAGGTAGAAACTGATGGCATACGGCAAGCAGTCATCACTCGTGGAGTTATATAGACCCGTGGTAATCCCAGGTCTAAGGCCATTGAATTTTTCTCTTTCGTAAATTAACATTGACTGAAACCAAATTCATAAAATATTAGTCATAAACTCATAATTTATTTTTCTTTTCATAACTAAAGTGCACGTTGTTGCTACACAATGTAAGTATTTCATGATTTTCAAATATGTGCTCCATAATCTCATCCGGATAAAATTGACAAATTGTTGAACCGTATGATTTTTATGAGAGGTTTGTTAAATCACTAATCAGACCACTACTAAATATAGGCCAACCAATTCAAGCTAATTCAGTTGTACCATGTTGGTTGGATCGATGATGAGGTTTCATCCATTGTTCGAGTGAAAAAAACCACGTAAAACCTAATAGTATATAGTATAGAGAAAAAAATTAAGGTTTATGCTCGAAAAGTTATGAGGGGGAAGTATATTTAGGTAAAATATTTTTATGTAGCTAATAATGTTACTTTTGACCCATTTTGTAACACCCCCAAATTGGGTCGCAGCGGAATAAGGGTCCGGGGCGTGTTACTTCAAGATCAATAGCACAAGATATATATGAACGACACAAAAAGTCGTTTAAAATGATACATTGGATTTAATTGAAAGATTTAATACAAAAAGCATATAGCTTTACGTGTTTTGTCGAATATTACAAAATAGTTGACAATACATTTCCCCAAATATGAGGCACTAAATCTTTAGCGTGCAATCCAAAATATAACCCAAGCATCCTTGGCATCCCATGCCTATTGATCTCCTGAAAACATGCTTAACGTCAACAATAATGTTGGTGAATTCTATGTTTACAGAGGTACAATCATAATGTTGTTAGGACCGCTACAGATTTTGTAGTAGCTTTATGACCAAAACATGATAAGGATTCTGACATATAGTAGTGTATGAGTTACATTTCGTAGCGACTTGAAAGCTCATTCATTAGACACGTGAAGCTCGAGGCATAAAATTTGCGCATGCTCATTTGAGTCTGCCATCAGTATACCATACGCAAGATAATTAATCCTGCAATGTCCAGCTCGCTATGCAGTTTCATGCTGCAAGTGTGATATGCCTGCTCATCAACCTACTCGAAGATTGAATATGTGTCACTCGTCTATGTCTAGATTTATGTCGCGCTACCCCCTCGTGTCCGCCTCTCCCTCACGCGATCCCGTCGTCGCGCCTCCGTTATGCCCGATTAGATGTTTAACCCGAAACATCCCTAAATTCGACATGCTATAACGTTCGTTCCCGGTGATAGCTAGTCACCCGAACGGGGAGGTCGTTTCCCGAATAGATCTATTAAATAACATTCGCGCTCACATAATGTAATTCCCAACTACATCTATGCAATTGACAGTTCATGATAATGGGCTTAACTTGGGTTATCGCTACTTAGGCAACATGTAATCAATACTTGCGTCCAATTTATAAAACAAAGCATGTTTCCACCCCATAATTATAAATCATTGAAATCGTAAAAATGTGGGGCTATGAACTCACCTTGAGTTCTGATAATCCAAATATCGCAGATAAAGCGTCACGTAATTGATCGAATGCAACCTATTTAATTTAAGGTCGTATAAGTACCATGTACTTCGATTAACTAACATCATATACAGGTCTATGTTAGTTACATCATACTATCGTTCGGGCTATCATAATTAAGAGGTCATGTAGTGAACGTATGAGGAGCTAGGACACTTTAAGTCGTAAATCCAGCAACTCGTCGATACGCCACCCCGAAGAGGCCTCATTATGAAACTCCCTAGTAATATAGTACTTTGATAACCACATATAATTCTATATAGTTCAATCACCAACTAATGGTTTTGGTAAAATTGTGTTTAATAAGTTAAAACGTTTATAATTACCGTTTTAGTAAAACTAGCATAACTTTCGCGTTTTAAGCCCGATTTTAACGTTTCTTATGCCCATCTTTTCGTATTAGGACGAGTTATCATAATTTGACATTTTCCATATTTTGACCCTCTGGTGAACAGTAACTTTTACTGTTCACATCAGACGTGAGTTTTATTTAAATCGTATTTGTTGTCGTAAAACCCGTAAATGTCGTATTTTATTCGTTATAGCTCCGTTTTTAACGATTCTTTCGAGGACGTTCTCGTTATTGAAAATCCTATCAATTTATAAGGTTTACAAAAATATAACTTTCTGTCATGAACAGTAACTTTTATAAAAATAGTTTTATAAAAGTATTAATTGTCGTAAACTCGCGAAATTCATAACTCGTTCGTTATTAATTGAAAAATTACGATTCTTATCATTTTGGAATCCTAAAAATATGTATTATTTGTTAAAAATATCAAACTTGCTGTTTGAATAATTTTTATAAAAAGTTTTTATAAAAATTCTTTTATAAATCCTAATTAACATCAACACTTTTTAAGCTTAATTAAGATTGTAAAATACTCATGTATCCATTTATAACTTCATATTACCATCCCTACAACATGCGTATAAGCTCATAAAACTATATTTCCAAGAAAATCCATGTTTACAAGTTAA
>BQNB010092975.1:0-26482 GCA_026074375.1 Tanacetum coccineum
TACTGGTACTAAAAAAGGAATAGTGTTAGGCTGAATCAAACCTTCGGCTAACATATCAACAACCATGGTTTCAATTTGAGCCTTTCGACTTACTTGAGTGTGAGAAGGAGGTAAACCAGCGAGAACCGCAAACACATATGAAAATCCATGTAAAACAATAGCCAAATCACGAGGAATCGTAATGGGTAACTAAAGAGTATTATTTGAAGTTGTATCCATTGAGAAATAATGGATGGTAAAAGCTTCTGCAATCGCATCAGTGGCTGATAAAAGTTTAAAGTGATGAAATTGCGCTTGTGAGGATGGCCCAGACTTGTCACATGTGAGTGTGATAAATTTCTCATCAAGATAAAATTTAATTGTGGTAGAGCTATAGTCAGCAAGATGACGTCCTAATGTAGCTAACCAGGCCGCCCCAAAAACATATCCACATCCGATATAGGTAAAACATATGCTAAAAACTTGATGAGTTCGTTTTGAACATGTAAAGGAATGGAAGTAATCAAACCCTCAACTTGTAAAAAAGTACCACTTCTGACCATATCTCAGAAAGTTTTAGCAGGTTCGATTGGAAGACCTACATGCTTAGCAACTCGAGGTTGAATAAAATTATCAGAACTACCTCCGTCAAGTAAAACTTGAACTTGTGTCCCATTTACAGATCCTGAAATACAAATAGTCGCCACCCCGTTGGATTAGTGATACACATTAAGGCTAAGATGTGGCTCTTGAGTCTGTTGTAGCAACGAAGTAGCATCCATTTTCTCCTCAGAATGTTCAATCAATGCTGAAAAATCAGACTCGTCAGTAGACGTCATTAGCAGCAAAGCGTGTTTAATTGGGCATATGTGATTCCATGTGAATTTTTCATCACAAGTGAAACAAAGGCCCTTTTTCCGACATAGTTGCATTTAGGCTGGAGATAGTTTCTTAATTGGTGGTAATGGTTTTGTTTGGGTGTGGGTAACTGATGCGTCCGCATAAGACTTCCACACAATTTTTTTACACTCCTAGGCAGAGCACCTAATCGTTGTAGTAGTAGTATAGGCAAGACTCGGGGGGTTGTTATCATTCACTCGGGGAATAGGTTGGGAAGGCTTGATCACGGTCTAACAGAATTCTAAAGGATGAGAGAAGATTATTTTTGTATTTTTATATTTTATGGAAAGCAAGTAAATCATATAATTGGAGAGGTTGGTGTGGTTTTAGCTATTAAACTAAATATAAATCTAAGCTATTGGTGATAACAATATAATAAAAGATTGTGTTTATTTAATCATGTATTACTCCCTAGATTGCTTCTTCTAGTGTTGTTGCTTTATCACAGTTGTGATGATCTATGTAATTATTTCCTAAGCCATGAACGAATTACATGAACCCGCCGTCTATTTAATATTCCCTTAAGGCAACGCACAAGTAAGGTAGTATGAAGACTATTACAAGGCCCCTAAAGGTATATTAAATGCATGTGAAATATATTAAGAGTGGATCAACCATATAAGGGGGCAAGGTAGTATGAAGACTGTTACCCAATGGTATCATTTCTACACAATCATGTTTTCCTAGACATATCAACAGCGATACAGACAAAAGCTGGATTTCTAAGACCTAACATGCATATCCATCACAAGAAGCAACACCACTAAGATCTACATTCTAGGTTTCATACAATCATAAATAAACACAATAGGATGTTTAGCCAAGCATGTTAAAGATAAAGCAAGAACATAGATGAATCAAACAACACATAGACATATTGAATGATTAAATAAACCTTACTTGATTAAAAATAAGTTGGAGGAAGTACAATAGGGTTTTTAGGCCCTAAAATCATCCCTAACAGCTGCTAAACGAACTAGGGTTCGTACCCTCTTTTTATTCTAAAGTTACACACACAAAACCCAAAATTCGGGTTTGTATATATAGGAAAAACGCTATGACGGCGTCGTGTTTTAGTCGTGACGCCGTCATGAAAGAGAATATTCTAGATAATAGTGTGGGTCTGATCAACGACGCCGGTCGTGAATGTGTACGCCATCGAGGGATTCGTTGTGACTGCGTCACGTAGAGAACATGACACCGTCTCCAGCTGCTAAATCATAATCTGAGAACTGTTGGTATAGGTCGGTAGTCTTGTCCGTTGTCTTCTCAAAAAGAGCCAAAGTCACGTGTATTCCTCCAAATCCTTCCAAATGCAAAATACCTAAAAGGCACATTAAGTACCTATTTTGGTCATAAACACACTATTTATGGTGTGTTAAGAACGACCTCGGAAATGGTAATAAAATGAACACCTCATCAAATACCTCTACACTGGATTATGCTTGTCTCCAAGCAAATAGATTATTCTATCTAGACAATAACAATATGAGGGGATCATTTTAACCTACTCTTTAAAAAGTATTTCACACACGACCACTAGACCTTGTAATTAACAGCACAGAAAGTATATACTAGCACCTCACATAAGTTTTGGGACTTCTCTTCTTTCACTCGTGTAAATAAATTAAAACTTGTAGAAATAGAAATCAACACTCATTACCTGTGCATAGCATATAAATTATCATAGGCTTGTAAATATCAAACCTCCCACCGCCTAGTTCAAGCATTTATTCATTACTCTCTAAAGGTCCTTTTAAAGATCGAGGGGTGTAGGGTGTCAGATACATATAATGGAAACAGAAACGGATGGGATATATTTGTGCTTTGGGTGAATTTAGAGTGGAAGGGGTAGCTAATTATTTACACGAATACACATTGGTTTGGTTGCTATGCCAAGACTCGGACGAAGATATACAACACAACACAGAACTCTCACTTCAATCTCTTTTTTTTAATACAGTAATACAATCACATGGGGTTTATAATACGTACCCCTGCACTTGAGCTTTTATATGCTCGATATTTACAATCTAACTAATGACCCGATTTGAGGTGGATCAGAATAACATGGAGATCATTTGACAAATATATGGGGGTATTGACTTAATCTTTCTTCCCCATTCTTCCGTGAATAAAATACTACCATGAATCCCAATCGCGCCCAAACCCAAAAACTGTATTTTACCAGGATAAGACTTAGCAACTCGTGTACTCATTAATTAACTTGTGTTAAAACACAATAAAAAAATGTACAAAAGAAAAGCGAGTACATACAAGGTAGGCTAAGGCTTTTTGGGTGTAATGATTGGTTTAAGGGTGACAATGCTCTTCATTAATAATTCAGAATCCACCAAAAAATTACGAGAACCGTGAAAAAGGATAGGTTCGGAGGGTTGTACTAGGGTATCCTGCACTAATAATGAGTGCATGGCAAGCGAGTGTTGGATATTATATATCGTTGTGACCACATAATACAATTTCAGGAATTAGAAAAGGGTTAATCCGTAATACCTCTAATCAAGCAAATCCTAATACTTACTATGCGGTCTCGAGATGCATCACAATAACAAGTTCTAGAATTTAATATACTACCGGTACACTCATATAATTTAATACCGACCTCAATGCTCCAGAAAAGGAGACAAAACCACATATACATAATCCGTAAACGACGAAAAGAATACAAATAATGCTCCACTCCTTAACTCAGAAAGCTAAAGTATAAACTATCTTGAGCATCATAAAAGATAACCCAAATCCAAAAGAACGAAAGCCTAACCTTAATAATTTAGGTGTGTGAATTCTGTAGTATTGTTCTAGTCATTAAAATTCCTATCCATGAGACGCTATTTAATACTTGTTTTCCAACGCTTATGTGTCATAAAACATTTAAATTTGGGTAAAAAATTACCTCTTATGCATGTTGTATATAAAAGTACACGTCATCAAATTAAGAACAAAGCAAATAGCAAATGAAAGTATAGTGATTTTTCAAGGGCTTATTTTCCTTTACCCTATACTAAGTGAACATTTTCCAATGTTCTATATAAGTACCTCGTAAAAACGAATAAAGGGATAAAGGGAAAAGAAAACAAGGAAAAGAAACTAGTACTCCCCTGGTTTGCTCAAAAATGGAGAAGAAACATGCGATAACTGGTTAAATCGTCATCCAAGAATTGTCCAATGAAACTTCCTAAGAACTTCCAAGCTTCTTCTCATCAAATATAACTTGTAATCAAAGACAAAGACAACTACACCAAGCATAAAATGTGCGATATACAAATATACAATATGAATTTAGGGTTTAACTCGATAAAGCAGTAAAGATACGATGAGAGAATTGTCAAACTCATTGGTTTTGCAGGTTTATAACAGAAGATTACATATTTTAAATGTTATGCAAGTTTTATTTCAAAAATAATTAAAAACTTTTAAGTTTTCTGGACCTGGGCGTTTGACGCCGTCAGGAAAATCCAGACCCCGTCACAGGTGTCGTGGTGACGGCGTCGCGTGTAAATCGTGACGCCGTCTCCACGTTCCGTGAAAACAATTTTTTTTTGTTTTTGATGAAAAGTTTCCTGCACTTGATTCCATAAGTTAATTCATGTACAAATAGCTGCATAAAGCCTGAGATTTGACAATTTACTCATATGACTTGAAACTGACGTGAATTAATCAAAACAAATTATTTTACATGCTTGAACTTGGTTCAAAAACCGGATAGATTCCCCTACACTTATTATTTGCAAAATACCTTTGATTGAAATTAAGACGAGGTTAAAAACAATACAAATCATGATTACAAGACAGAGTTCGAACATTATAGAAATAAATTAAAAGAATAAACCACATGACACTCCTAATTGCGGGAAAAGTAAATATTGGGTTGCCTCCCAAGAAGTGTTTTTCTTTATTTACGAGTCTTGTAGCTAGAATCGAAGTCCTTTTACTCCTTAAGCTTGATGATACTTATGTGGTTAGTTTTGAGTTTTTCAATTGTTTCCTTATCTCTTTTATAAGTATGTCCAAGGTTCATGCAAGCTTTGTAATACCCTTTTCTCTTTTCAAGTACATGCTTAAACCCCTTCTTTCTAACCTTCAAGTTTTCCATAAAGAATGCCACAAACTTATCCTTTTCTAAGAAGATACTAGGTCTAATTCTTTTGTCCTTTGAGGCATTCTAAACACAACCCCGTCGTTCCTTTGGGAAAACCTAATTAATCCTAAAGATTTATCATAAACGAGTTTAGATGTATTCGCAAAAGGTTGTCCCAAGACTACTTCACTTAACCCATTATCAATGATGTTGCCCAAATCTTCTAAAATCATAAAGTCCACAACATAAATGAAACACCCGATAAATATATGCACATTTTTAGCTCTTCCAACAAAGTTGCAAAACTTATATGGTTGGTATGGGTTTCTACGTGCTTGAAAGGATTTTTCTCTTATTTTGTTGTGGTAAGCACGAGACATGATGTTGACAGGAGATTGTAGATCAATGTATGCATGGCCCGTGTAAACGGTGCCGATTACGCAAGGAATCTTTAAACTCCAAGGGTCGCCTTTCCTAATCTTGGGCTCTAGGGTCGAGAAAGAGGGTTGAGGTTCTCCTAATAGTTCCTTATGGTAAGCTAGTTCTTTCTCAATAGGGAACCTATCCTTGAACAATTCTTCCTCAAAATTGTTTCTTCATTGCGTTCTTAATTCAAGTTCCTTAATTCTTTCTTCAGGGCAGAAGATTTCAGAGTCAAAAGATTGGTTGGTTAATTCGTTCTTGGTTTTGAAGAGGAGAGAATCAATGGTTTGCCTCATTTGTAAAAGCTTGTTTATTCAGGCTGTAAACTTAGCGTGAGTAGTGACAGATGGTTCCTGAGAAGAGGATCCTAAGGTCGATGATGGATTCACATTCTCCATAGTAAAGAGTGGAATAATCAATGGAAATTACGAACAAACACACAAAGAAAAGATAGACTTCTAGAACGCTAATATGCGGAAATTAAATCTTACTTGAAAGGATTCAAGCAAGTAGAATTAAGCTAAACTATGATCAGAACCTAACTATTCCCCACGCAGCGGTGCCAAAAACTTGTTGCGATTGTCGTAAGGGACTTCTACAAGAAGTTTTACAACTCCCTAGGAAATGTACCTAACTGGTGTAGTGTAGTATAGGCAAGACTCGGGGAAAGCAGTAAATCATATGTTTGAGAGATTTGTTGGTTTTAGCTATTAAACTAAATATAAACTAAGCTACTGGTGATAACAATATAATAAAAGATTGTGTTTATTTAATCATGTATTACTCCCTAGATTGCTTCTCCTAGTGTTGTTGCTTTGTCACACTTGTGATGATCTATGTAATTATTTCCTAAGTCATGAACGAATTACACGAACCCGCCGTCTATTTAATATTCCGTTAAGGCAACGCACAAGTAAGGTAGTATAAAGACTATTACAAGGCCCCTAAGAGTATATTAAATGCAATTGAAATATATTAAGAGTGGATCAACCATATAAGAGGTGCACAGATAGTATAAGACTGCTATCCGATGGTATCCTTTCTACATAATTATGTTTTCCTAGACATATCAACAGCGATACAGCACAAAAGCAAGTTTTTCTAGACCTAGACCTAACCAGTAAATCATCACAAGAAGCAACTATCACTATATCTACATCCTAGGTTTCATACAATCATAAATAAACACAATAGAAGGTTTAGCCAAGCATGTAAAGCAAGAACAATAATGAATCAAACAACACATAGACATATTGAATGATTAAGATAATCTTACTTGATTAAAACATGAATTGAAGGAAGTACAATAGGGTTTTGAGGCCCTAAAATCGTCCCTAACAGCTGCTAAATGAACTAGGGTTCGTCCCTTTCTTTTACTCTAAAGTTACACACTTAAAACCCTAAAAATAGATTTGTATATATAGGAAAATCGCTGTGACGGCGTCGCGTGTTAATCGTGACGCCGTCATGAATAGAATATTCTAGATAATGGGTTGGGTCATACAATCTGACGCCGTCTGGAGATCTTGTGACGCCGTCTTGAGATGGGTTGTGACGGCGTCACGTGTAATCTGTGACGTCGTCTCCAGCTTCTAAGTAGAAATTCTTGAGAGATGTTGGTGTAGGTTCGTAGTCTTGTCTGTTTCTTCTCCAAATGAGCCCAAGTCACGTGTATTTCCTCCAAATGCCTTCCAAATGCTAAATACCTAAAAAGGAATGATTAAGTACCTATTTTGGGCATAAATGCATGATTTAGGGGGTTAAACGACCCCGAAAAAGTGTATAAAATGACACCTCATCAAAGCTGCTCTCTGACACACTCAAAACATTCTCCCAAATATCATTGAAGAATCTATTTAGCAGGCTCTTCCTAAATTTGATCAGCGGATTCAGGAGACCGTGCAGTCTATTGTGCCTGAACTAATCCGCAAGCCGCTGAACAAAGAGCTCAATGCTCTGAACACTCTAGAGACTCAGAGGTTTGCGCCTCAAAAGGAGCTTTTAACTGCCTTTCGAGCTAAAGTGGGGAAGTCGGTCAAAAAACTCTATGGAAAGAAACGGATATTGTGAAAGATCGTTTGTCCTACTGTAGTAATAAGCTGGTCAAAGGTGATATTAATCTTTGGGAGATGATGAATTTAATGAAGGATATGGTTTACCTTCTCTAGACTTAACATCAGTTTTTCGTAAAGCTATGTAGAGGGAGAGAAAATGGGAAAATTATACCCAGTTCTAATTACATAGGCCTAAATTCTTCAGGTCCTAATTCGATATAGGGGGAGCATCTACCAAAGAATGATAAAATGGTAAATGCTCAACTTCAAATCCCTGATCCAGCTCAGGGGGGGCAACAGCTGAATGATGATGAAATGGCAAGTGTTCAAAATGAACAACCATATGTGCAAGAAAAAACAAGTTCTGAACAAACTCCCTCAATCACTGAACAAGTTCCACCTGAGTCAACAACTCTGGTTGTCCATGCCTCAGGAGAAAAGGACTCAGAGGAAAGAGTTTCAAGGAAGAACCTCCCTTCAAAAGACTAAAGTTTCTGATACCAAATCCAATCACCTCATCACCAAACCCTCTAAGCATAATCTTGCCACAAAACATGTCTCTAGAACAGTTCACAGACAGCCTATTCCAGACAACCTCATCGGAATACTCACCAACTCCTCCCAGAGATGAAAACAAAGGGAAAGGCATAGCTACCGAGGAAGAACCAGTGAAGCATTTTATGCCTCTGATAGAACAATGAGGATCAGATCCCAAAATCCTAAACCTACAACAATTCAACATCTCTAGTAAAAAGATGACACTGGAAAATGCTCAAGCTCAGTTGATAGAGATGAAGAGGTTAGTTGATCTGAAAGTTGAACAAGAGAAGACTAAGCAAAAGTTAAAGGCTTTATCTAATGAAGAACCGGAAGCTCAGGTAGCTTAGTTAGCAGCTTATAAGGCCAAAAGAAAAAGGATGCTTGAAGAGTACAATCGCTACATCACATATAGGGCTGACAAGCTTCCAATCACAAAGATCAGCTACACAATTCACAAAGTCAGCAAACATGCAACTATGAGAATTGAAAGGAATAATCAACCTCTGAGTCTTATAGTTTATGAGAAATTTGTGTTGAAGAAACTAGGATTCAATGAGTGGATTGAAGTGCATGCTTTGGCATCCAAGAATAAAGGAAAAGAAAATAATATTTTGTTCAGAAACCTCAAGGCTAAGTTTGAGTGGATCAACACTCAAGCTAAAAAAAATGGGCATTCCTCCACCACCTGAGCTAACAGCCTTTGGGCTTTTCGCTGCTAAAAATAAACGAAAAAGAAGCTCAGAGATCCTCAAGGAAGTCTTTGTAAAAGAAGATATTGTGGTAGATGGAACGCATAGGAACTTAGTTCCTTCTCCAGGGGTTAAAGGTTCTAGAGGGCTAGTCATCAGAGAATCGGAATCAGAGATCTTCTTCTACAATGGAAATTTTGATTTGGTATTTCAAAGAGAAGAAGAATTCCATTTAGCTACAACTGCTCAGCTGATCAGGACTCAGAGTGCCATTCAGAGAGGTACTCCAGAGGTAGAAGAGATTTTTAAGAAAATGGAGCTGACAATAGAGGCTAGGAATGATGTAACAGAGGCTAGAAGAATTGTAAAAGAAAACTTAGATGTCTTAGGCCAAAATATGTAATGAATGAAGTTATCTTTTGCTTTTCCTCTTTACTAAATTATGTGTAAGAAGAAGTTGTGTACTCACTTACTATAATTTTTACTTAGCATAATTTATATTCAAATAGGGGAATATTGTTGGGCCAATTCATAGCCCAATGATATTTGCCTAGATTTAAACAGAAATTAGGCTAAGTAATGAATGACCCGTTGATAGGCATAAGCGGGTATTGAAGGACTCGCTGAGTGCAAAGCCTCAGCGAGCAACCTCAGACGTATTCAAGTCAAGCAACATCTTCAAGGATGTAGAAGATTACTTAAAGACATACTCGTCAGGTGGGATGAATATCAGCCTGTATGTAGAAGGAATACGTTGTGGTTCTAAAGAGAGTCAGAGGTGGCAATACTCTGACTATCCTATTACCATTTGAAGAAGAGCAAGCTAAACTTATCTTCTCTGAGTGAGGTTTTGGCGGGATAAGTCAATAAAGCATTATGGCAGGACAATATGGTGTTTGACTTTAAAAGTTGTTTTTTTTATTTTTTTTTTTTTTTTTTTTTAAAACCAACAGTACAAGTTGTAAGTTGTGAACAGTTGCAGAACTGTTCACAAAAGTATGGGTAGGATGTTTCCAAGGAATCAACGTGCAGTAAATGCTTTGTCCGTCCATCCACAAGATTCATTGACACGTCGCAACTACCCCACATAGGATACAACTGTATCACTGTAAAAGAGAATTGCTTTCTGGAGTAAATGTTATCGCTTGTAATTGTTAATTGTTTTATAGGCATTTATTTTTTGTCAACTTATACCAAGATAACGTAGATCCTATCAAATGGTCTATACAAGGTTCGCTTATAAACTTGATAAGTCGTTCAGTTTACTTGTTCAAAGGGTAATTTACATTGTCGTTCAACATTGTGCTTCCATAGTCTAGTATACTTTGATTTATTATCAATAAAGCATTACACGATTGAAAAGTTATTACTTAAGTTATTTACTTCTTGATAAGTGTTATACTTTATATACGTGTAAATTGGGACTTTCACAAATGTTTTTTAGATGTCTTTGTACCGTGCTTTAAAGCTCTAACTAAACCAAACAATGTCATTAGACTTTTGATTATTATTTATAAACCTATAATGAAGTACAATTTGTTTAACCTTTTTGTTTTTTTTCTAATTGTCCTTTCCCTTGCATTTCATGGTGACCCCCTCTTCCTTTCAAATCATTCATTATTTCTCCTTAGATGCGAGTTGAACCCATTTTTATGTAGTTTGCATTACGTGTTAGTTGTTACAATTAAAAAACTACTATATCTTTTTATAAGTTCAACATGAGCAGCATTAGTTCCGGTATAATTGTTTAATGTTACATCATTCTTCACAGTGTTTGTATTGTCATATTCATATAAGGATATGAAAAATATATTGCTGCAAGTTGTGAATTGTTGCAAGATAGTTTTACTCAGTAGTAGGAAAATGTTGTGCATCAACGGTCAAGCAACATATGTAACTACCAATCAATAAGATCGTTTTATCACGGTAACACTAAGATGAAAGAATAAAAAATGAGTATACTATTATATGATTATCCAAGAGCCACTAGCATTAGTTGTATGTACTAGTAATCATGCCACAATACAAAACTGGACTAGGTTAAAACATTATATGGTTTTAGGTTAAAATATATATGCAATGGGATGGTAATAGATAACTTGTAGTATGGATTTGTTTTGAGTACTGTCACAACCCGTCAGCGGCGGAAACACAAGAATGCGACGCAATGATTCACATTGCACAAGATACAAGATCATACCATACATTGTTTAAGGAAGTTTATTTACAAAAATTTACAATTTCGCACCCATGAAAAAGTCAAAATGTTGTCTTTCAATAAACTCCCAAATGTACTCATCTTTGGTCCCAAATACTCCTCCTTTACCTTTGTTACAACACAGCTGAAAATGATACTCTAAAACGTCAACAATAATGTTGGTGAGCTCGTAGGTTTGACCGTAAACCCAGTTGTTGTGCGAATCACTTAAACAATGGACAATAGTGCTATATGATAGTGAATATATGCAACAAACCCATGACTTAGCATCCCTGCTAATCATGTGCTATGACCTAGCATCTCCGCTAGTCACCAAAACCAGCATATACCAATGCTCTTGGATCCGCAAGTCTGGATGTACTTATGCACCTTTAAAGGGCTCTACCTAGTGGAGCACTCTATTAGGGCAGGACCACAACCCTTGCCATGCCAAAAACAGTACATGCAAGTAAAATCACAACCCGTTCCATGCCAAACATAATAGATGCAAGTAAAATCACATTACATATATTCACATAGCAGTCATAAGCACACAAATTGTCCTAAAAATAAAACCACGTTTTGCACAGTTCAAAAAACAGTTCAAAACACATTTGAGTATCATTTTCCCCTAATGAAAAAACTTTAAAAAATGGGGCTACAAGAACTAATCTCAACAGATAAAAATAACCGCACAGAGAGCCTCTACATAACGAACCAAACAATCTCTACTCAACGCACCAAATAATCTTTACTCAACGCACCGAATAATCTCTACAACGCACAACGGTACCCGACCACGACTTAATCATTAGTTTCACCTTTTTAAATTTACTTTGTACACCTATTTCCTTATTGTACAAGCGTTCATCTTTTACTCACACAAAACCCTCATTACAAAACCCTTATTCTTATTACAAAACCTTTATCCTCATTACAAAACCTTTATTCTCATTACAAAACTTTTGTCTTCATTACAAAACCTTTATCCTTATTACAAAACTTTATTTTCATTACAAAACCTTTGTCCTTATTACCAAAACCCTTATTTTCATTACAAAACCTTTTGGTATTATGGTTGTGTGGTACCTAAGTAAAACAACTCAATGCACTTGGGCTGAGTGCGACATCAATACAAAATACTCGGAAACACATCCAACAACTTAAAACGAAACAACTGACCAAACAGTCCAAGAGAATCCGACGAAAAATAAGTATGAATTCAAGGATCGAAAATACACGAATAAACATCTCCGCATTATTACAGTTATATATATATATAAAATATATATATTTTTATCTTATATAAATATATATATATATTCCCCTCATCCACCTATATCCAACTACATATAATATTTTATTATTTTCGTCTCTTTATCAGGCTAAACAGGGTAAGTATAAAATCTTATCGACTTATTATATTCATATTCAATCGTTTAATTTTTAACAATTAACGTTTACAATATTCGCCTTTTTTTCCTTTAATCAAATCGACATAAATTAATTTTTCCCCATTATTTCCAAATGTGACATTTTTCACAAAATTTCTGGAAATATCCCGTTTGCGAAAAAAAGATTTCTAAAAGTGTCAAACCTTATTATCTCCACAATATCCCACCATTCGATCAATATAACAATAAGTTTCATGACAAAATCGTCCAATTCAAATATTTCATAACATCGTAACTATTATTAATCCATTGATTCGACTTAGTAATCCAAACTATAAAATTTTTCCTTATTGGGCCCGAAAGCCCTACGTTAGTCCAATAATATTTGTTAAATCCAATATAGCCATAAAAATAAAATTTGAGTCCATAAGTCCATTTACTAGTCATTGGGCCTTATGACCATTAAGGTTTTAATAATTAGCCGATTCGTTAAGACAAAGTCCATATCCTTTTCACTATTGTCTAAATCATTTTCAAATGTCAAAACTTTAGATAAGTCCAACTCAATATTATCATATATATATTCATATATATATTTACATATTATATTTATACTTATTATTATATATATATATAATATTATATTTATATAGTTTATATATTATATATATATATATATTTTTTCACATTTATGATGGACTGTCTAAGGGTGTGATTAACATCATGGGTCACCGACACCATGCCCAAGCCTAACCAATCTTTAAACTCATTACATAGTTAAATTATATTTGTTCAAAGTGCAGAATTTGAGTGTAACTTTAGCCTCTTAAATCCCTTACTTTGCTGACCTTTGATAAATTATACCAATAAATCACCTAATGTTCATTTTGAGTTACTAATACTTGGGATTCCAATTACTCTTTACATGAAAACTATCCCATGTAAACTACACATATGAGGATATGTCTAAGGGTGTGATTAACATCATGGTCCCGACACCATGCCCAACCTTAAACCACTTCATTAACTCATTACTCTAGTTAATTTATCTTTTGTTCAAAAAGTGCAGATTTTTGTGTAACTTTAGGCCTCTTAAATACCCTTACTTGCGGTCCTTTATAAATTATACCAATAAATCTCAACTAAGTTCATTTATGAGTTTACTAACTACCTTGGGATTCCCAATTACTCTCTTTACATGTAAACCTATCCCAAAAAAATCAAACTTCAAAACTGTCCCAATTCGGATCTGATTGCACACTAAAAAGTATGGCCCTAATTACCCTACTTAGACACACAATCAGAAGCTCTACTTTTAGGGTTTCTTTATATACATATAGAAATTAATCACTATATATTGGCTAACCTTAATTCCACTTTAAGTTAGGGTTTTACCCTCCTAAACATGACCTAAATCTGACCCGTATTTACTGTTTTGATAGCTTTTCTTGTAACCAATATTTAACTAATTTCCAGAACTCCAAATCATTCGAGGCCGGACTTTTTGAAAAATAGACTCTTTGAACTACAATTTAGGATTTTGAATCATATCAAAACACGTTTTTAACTTATAGATATCATCAGTTGAACACAACCCTAAATTCTGCTCAACTCTAAATCATGAATTAACGCGATTTAAACCTAACCACTTATACCAATAAGATTCATAAAATTAAACCCTAAACGTGCTGAATGTTTAAACATACTTAATTAAGAAGTTTTAAAAACCCTATTGATTCATCTAATTAATTGTTACATGTTTTAAAGAAAGATTAAACAAAAGCTTAATTGAAACATACATAAACCTTGATTCTTGAAACAACTAGATCACCAACTCGTTCTTGATTAAAAAATAACTTTTTTTTCTTTCTTGAATGCATCGCGATTCATAGGGGGAGAGGGGAGGAAAAAGTGATTTTAGGGTTTTATTATATTTTTATTTATACTAATGAATCAATTATTGATATCAAATTATTTCCTGTTTTTTCCTTTATCCCTAAACGGCCGTACACCCTTTAATTATATTTTTTTTTTTTATTTTTTTTAATCTATTAATTTACGAATTTATCCTCATTACCTTTAGTTTTTCATTAAAAACAAAGCTAAATTGGGTAAACCTCTTCATACATAATACGCAACTTACCAACCTTCTAAACAATACCTTTTCATTCGTACATTTCACTTTCTATATTTTGGATAGTTTACCTCTAATTCTTCAATCTCTCTCCTTAACTTATTTCCATCATATTTACATTTTTCATAAACGCTTAACACATAATTATCCCGTATTGAAGTACAATGAATGCCAACTAAGTAATTACTTTTCCATTATCACTATTCTGACAATCGAATGGAATATTATCACTTAAACACAAACAAACTTAAAATGAGAGATCATACCACTCTCAAAATGATATCATGACCTAATTCAAAATCCATACTTGCACTCATATATATACACATGCATAATGTATCACACAATGTTCTCTTTGTCATTCTAAAGTGTCTACTAAACTCTGATTATCACGGTTGTTACAGGTGGCTCGTGATAGTATTGGATCTACAGGTTTTTCTGAAAAGATAGTTTCGTTTTATGTTTTTGGTATAATACAGGTTGTAAGTCTGTATGTTAGGACCCTAATTCGGTAAGTGAAAGTGTAGGTTTTTGGTTTTCATGATAAAGGTTTCACGTTCTTCTTGGTTCGTGATCTGTATTGGTTTTCTTTGGTGCTGTTATTGACTATATCTATACACAATCTGCTTGGTGATATATGGGTTACGAACGGAATTTATGAAAACCCTAAAATTCGTATTTGCTATTGCTGAATCGTTGAAACCAACTGATCTTGAACAAAACCTTAATCTAGGGTTTTATACTACTTGTCATTAATTGTCTGATCTTGTTGGAGAATTGTGTACAGATCGCTCGACTTTACCTCAAGGATGATGATGCTGTGAATGCAGAAGCTTTTATCAATAAAGTTTTGTTTTTTGTTAATACTACAGTCACAACAAGGTGTAAAAGAATTCAAGGGTTTTTAAAGTTTTTATGGTTTTGTCTGTTTCGTTTTTATGTGCTTTCTGATTTCATGGAGCAAACAGGGCAGGTCAAAAAAATAGTGAGAATCTGCTAGTGTTTCAAGTAAGGGTTTCGAAAACCCTAAAAGGAAGTACACAAACCCTAAAAAGTGTATCTTCTTTTGGTGAAGATAAGGTTTACTTATGGTCGGTTTATGGACAGAAGAAGGTGCAAAGATTGTGAAAAGAAAAGGTTTCAAATTTCGGGTTTTGATCGTGTGTTACTCTTGTCAGATTCTATTTTGAACTTGTCGTGATGATGATTCTTTATCCATGGGAATTCAGATTGTATGATGGTAGCACTTAAAAAGTTACTGTGTTGTTTGTATATGGTATGTATTCGGTGCGATTCATTGGTGCTTGGTGTTTATTACTCTTTGCTGCTATTATATTTTTATGATGCAATGAAGTTAATATGCAATGTAAACTTAAATGGTGCGCAGTATTAAGTTTTTCGATTCTTTAAGTACTAAAAAGCGTTAGTTACTACTACTAAGGTAAAAGTAATTACTATTGCTCGGGGTAAATGAATTACTACTGCTAGCATTGTTCGATATCGGATAACACACAGCTGGCATTCTCTATTGGATAGATGGATCTTGGATAGAAAAGGCTATTTTTAGGATTAATTGTAAGAATTGATTACGGAGACAATTTTTTTATCACTTATTTAAAGTTGAAGTGAAATTTTCATAAGTGCGTGTTCTTATCATATCTTAAAAGTTAGGGTGGATAGATGATGACTTTTGAAGATAACTTGTTTGAACTTAAAATCGATGTTGACGAAGACTTGTCAAATTTAGCAATGTGTGATCTACAAACTTTTGGTGCTCAATGCGCACATTTGCTATCACTTAAAGGAGTTACGTTGCAGTGCTCAGTGTCTCATATAGTTAATGATTTTATCAAGAGACTTAGGTCTACTTATACTTCAAGGAATTACGTATAAGTTTGGAGTCACGTGGATAGTACAAGACATAAGACACAAGTTTGGGTTATTCTACTTCAGCATCAAGTTTGTAATACTGAGTTTTCTCCATCAGTAATCATTACAAAGAGCCAACAGAATAAGAGATTCAAGAGATGGTTAACATATTGGTTTCAGGGGAAGTATATGATAAAGTGTTTAACCATTTGGATATGTTACATGCACCACTTGAGGGGAAGGTTTTCATTTACTACTGTTAATTCATTATTACTACTGCTAGTTTAAGTTTCTACTACTTGAATTCATTATTATTATTATTGTGTGTCATGGAGGGTAATTTGAGACATTGAAAAGCTTTTAGAAGTTTAATATATGGTTTATAGTTGTAAAGATCAAAGTTGCATATGTTCACAGTCCCCTAATGGATAATGACAAAAAGGGGAAGATGTGACAGAGATGATATAATATGATTTGCAACTTATTAAGTGTGGTGGCATGGCATGGAACAAGATGTTGAAGGCTTTATTGTGTGAAAGAAGTATCAACATGTTCTAAGGAAATCTTAAGTTAAGGGGAAGATTAGAATTTTTTTCATTCATGGAAGATCAGATTTGAAGATGTACAAGATGTTTATGTTCTGAAGTTGAAGACAAAGCTTATTATTCAGTAGATGAAGGTTGCTGAAGATTAAGTTACTATGGATCATCTTGGAATCAGTTTACTATTTGTTTTGTCATCATCAAATAGGGGAAGATTGTTAAGATTTATTGATTTGATGATACAAAAAGAATGATATAAAAGATAAACAAAAGGTCTCGTTCGACAGCTTATGGAATTTGAAGATGAGGATTCTAGAAGAATTGCTTAAACGATAAAGATCAAGATAGGAAAGATTTAGTTTCTAATAGATATTAGATTTCCTTTGTAAGGTCTAGATGGACTTATATATAAAGGATCCTAGACATTGTTTTTCGTGTGTGTTTCTAGATGTTTTATACTTTAGTCTTCTCAATCATTTGCTCAAGCTTTGACACGGAAGATTTGGAACACCTGTGGAAATTGGAAAAAGCTAAGCAAAAAGGATCAACAAGCAGTAAGGGAATGTGAGAGTGTTATGAGATGATCTAAAGACAATGTTTGATCCACATGTTGAAGATCAAGTATGGAGGAATCAACAGGACTATAGAGTAATAGAATGGAAGCTATATGACTCATTGTAGAGTACATTTCATTAAGGAGCAAATGTGCCATATTCATATGGTTGGTAGAAAAGAAGGATATACTTTTACACCTTCTTACAATTACTGATATGTTAAACAAGAAGCTTAAAGTTGTTCTTGGAATGAAATTGTGTTATCGATTTGAAGCTCATCTCAACCAGCTCAAGCATCATGAGTGTTTGGAGAGCATCATCCTGGTGATTATAAAGCTTTTTAAAGAAGAAACTTGATGATTTTTGGAGATAAATATCAAGTTTAGGGAGGATTGATGCGATTAAAGACTTTTGATGATCTTAGAGTTACTATGGATAAGGTTTGTGTTAACTTCAGCTAGCATTAAGTTAGCGTGTTGATATTAATTTATGAAAAATATGCTAAGTAGTTAGTACTGCTAGTGTAACTTAGTTACTACTGCTAGTGTAACTTAGTACTGCTAGTGTATATTAGTACTGCTAGTTACTACTGCTAGTATATGTTAGTATTGCTAAAGTTAGTACTGCTGGAGAAGATTAAAGAAATATTATTAAGGAGTTATACTGCATGTTACAAGTTAATGTTTGTTGGTGTATACGTTACTACTATCAGTGTTTTGAGTTAGTGCTGCTATTACAGTTACAATGCTAAAAAGATTAAGATGCTAGAGATTTTTACTGTCAGAATGAATGATAAAAGATGCTCAGAGAAAGTTAAAGATTGATTGGAGATCAAAGATTACCTTATGTGTTAAGTATGAGTTATTTCTATAATAGTTTCAATTGTGAATATTTAAGTTTAGTAATATATTGTAAATCGACTAGGACTCCTTGGTGTATAAAAGGAGGTCCTAAGGCATAGAGTTTGACATCAGAATCATATCTAGAAATCTTTTGTTTTGATATCGTTATAGCTTCAAGGTTTTGTAACCCTAATACTAGGAGAGTATTCGTATTATTTGTAATAATAATATTGGGCTTTTATTGTTCAATTATATTGTTTTGTCTTACTGTTTCTAGGAAGATTTTCTTATATTAAAGATTAGATTTCGCATAATCTTTAGTATTATCAAACAAAGTTTCTTAACTAAGTTGTGTTAGATTTATCTAGATAACTAAACCTTACACAAGCTAAGGAATTCAAGATCCATTTAAGTGGGATTAACAAGTGGTATAAGAGCTTGTTGCTTTGAGAAACTTTGCTAAGAAAACATGGATCAAGACTCAGTACATATGGTGGTTGCTTCAAAAGTTCCTATGCTCAAACCAGGCGAGTATTAGCTTTGGAGGATGAGGATGGAATAGTACATCCAGATGATTGATTATTCTCTATGGGAAGTCATAAAGAATGGTAATGCATCCCGAATAACAAAAGTTGTTGAAGGTGTTGAGACTATAATTGCTCCTACAACTGCTGAAGAAAAGACACAAAGGAGGTTAGAGTTGAGGCATAGAGACTTTATTGATGGATCTTAATGAAATCAATGAAGTATAACTCCATCAAAGATGCCAAGTCATTATTGAGGTTGTTGAGAAGAGGTTTGGAGGGAATGATGCTACTAAAAAGACTCAGAGGAATCTTCTAAAGCAACAGTATGAAAATTTTACTACATCTAGCTTAGAGGTGTTAGATCAAACCTTTAATATGCTTCAAAAGCATATCAGTCAGTTAGAGATTCATGGTGAAAGTATCTCACAAGAAGATGTGAATCAAAAGTTTTTAAGAAGTCTGTCACCAAAATGGAACACCAATTCAGTATGTGGAGGACAAGCCGAGATCGATACAGTAAGCTGGATGATTCTTTCAAACAACCTGAAGATCTATGAACCATAGGTCAAAGGAACATCAAGCTCAAGCACAAACATACAAAACATAGCCTTTGTATCCTCAAACAGCACCAGCAGTACAAATGGAGCAGTTAATATTGCTCATGGTGTTACAACTGCTAGCACTCAAGCTACTGTTGTTAACTCAACAACAATTGATAAATAAATGATGCTGATATCTGTGCTTTCTTTGCAACCACAACTTGACAATGAGGACTTACAATAAATTAATCCTGATGATTTAGAAGAGATGTGTTGATCCTACTTGAATGGATCTTGAATTCTTATTTGTGTAAGGTTTATTTATGCAAGGATAAACTCTACACAACTATGATAGGAAACTTTGTTAATAATACTAATGATTATGCGGGATTTAATCTTTTTAAATATAAGAAGATTCTTCACATGAAACAAATAATTCTAATGAGGCACACAAATTAAAAACAAAGCTTCAATATATTAATACGAATACTATAACTAGTATGAGGGTTACAAAATTTGAAGCTTGAACAACTTATGAATTACTATTTTTTTACATAGAACTCTAGCCTAGGGTCTCTTTTTACACCAAGGAGTCCTAGTCGATATACTAATATTCCTAACAAACATAAATTATTCTCTAGATTATTCTATAAAATAACCTCCTTTCAAATAAGTAATCTTGATCTTTAAGCAATCTTTATCTTCTCTGAAACCATTGTAACAAATAAGTTGACAAGGTTTTCTACCCAAGCTCTTGGAGCATTGATGTATCATAAAGTGCACTTTTTACTTTGTATATCTATCAGGGATGTTTGGATCTTCAAAATCTGGGGATGGTTGAAAACCATTAAACTTCCT
Source organism: Tanacetum coccineum (assembly GCA_026074375.1). Lineage (NCBI taxonomy): Eukaryota > Viridiplantae > Streptophyta > Magnoliopsida > Asterales > Asteraceae > Tanacetum > Tanacetum coccineum. Next base: position 20,141 of record BQNB010092975.1, read on the forward strand.
CTTTAATCTTACCATAAAGAAAAACACTCTTTGTGACAACCATGACTTAAGTAGGTTAGTCAAACCGTTAGTGTTGACTTATGTATCTATTGCAATGTATGGGTTATGTGTTATTTGTGTGTATTCGTGTTTATATATGTTTATGTGGGTTATGTGAGATTTGATAATCAATCCATTGAGCGCGGATCGTCTCATTGGGATTGATTGGTGTTTTGGATTTTGTGAGAAGTTCATTACGTTTAATTTTAGTGGACAAAGGGAATAATTTCGTGATTAAGCGGTTTCGTGTTAATTGTGTAAGTAATTATTACGTATACGTATTTTTGTGTTAGTGATTTAAGATAAGATTAGGTTTTGGGAAGTTGGATTAATGTGGAACATATTGACTTATGAGAGAGAATGAGTTTCTGTATAAATATAAAGAGTTTTACTGATATTTCTAAATACTAGGAAGTATGTTGGTGAAATAAAAAGTTATTTTTAGAAAGTAATTTATAAGCAAAATGGTTTACCAAATTAGCTTGGGTTTTTATAAAAACTTGAGGTATTGAAGATAATTAATTAATTAATAAAAGATTTAAAAAATATTTTTTTAGTCTGATAGTAAAATACGAATTTTAGGGGAAATAAGGAAAAAAAAGAAAATCAAAGCCCAATTTAACTAGGACTCTAATTAGGGAATTTTGTATCACTACTATATACTACCTTAATACCCTAACGAATGAATTTTCTACCCCTCCTCTTTGCATTAGTCGGCCGAATACCATAAGAAAAAGAAGAAGACAAATTAAGGTTTTGATTTTGTGAAGGAAAAAACAAGCTTTAAGGTATGTTAGTTTTCTTAATTAGTTTAATTATGATTTAATTCATGTAACAAGAGTTATGGTGGATCTAGGGTTTCATAATATTCTTTAAATTAAAGTTTATAATCTAATTAGGGTTCTTAGTAATCAATTAGATGCGAGTTGGTGTAATCGTTAGGGTTTAGATCGCGTTAGAACTTGATTTAGATTGGGGCAGAATTTAGGGCTGTGTTGTTTGGCTGATATCTCAATGATGGTAATAGCTTTTGTCAAGTTTCCGGTGTCTATGATGTAGCTCAGAGAGTCTAGTTTCCAGAACATCCGGCCTCGAAGGTTTTTAAGGTCGGGAAGTCATTCAAACGTTGGTTGCAAGAAAAGTTGTCAAAGCAGTAAATACGGGTCAGATTTAGGTCAGATTACGAGGTATAAAACCCCCACTTAAAATTCGAATTTAGCTTATCCCTTCTACAGGAGTTTAGTTCTATGTGTCTATTAGAAATCCCCCAAAGGAGAGCTTCTGATTTGGAGTCTAAGTATGGTTTTTAGGTCCAAACTTTTTAGTGTGCAAACAGATCCGAATTGGGACTGTTTTGAAGTTTGATTTTCTTAGGAGTACTTGTGCATGTAAATGGCTCTTGGGAATCATAGTAGTTAATATACTCATAAATCAACATAGGTTGATTTTTGGTCTAAATTATGGAGGTCAATAAGTGAGTTTGAGTACGTTAAGTCACGTTAAAATTCTGCAGTTTTGAAAAAATTGTGACTTAAATCGTGAAATGTTTAACAAAGTGAGTAAAGTGGGTATGGTGTCGGGGTGACCATGGGGTAATAGAACACCTTAGGACATCCATATCTTGATTGTTACATGTGCATATAAGACTTTTGGCTTAGTGCGTGTAAACACGAGTTTTTTGTTGTTTAGATGTGCATAGGATTGTCTTGTGAAGTTTTTTGTTGGAATCTTTTGGAAAGCTAAGCAAAGGAGAGTTTCATAGCCCCTTTTTCTCATGTTATATTGGGGGTGAGAATGATGCTTGTTGTCATGTTAAATTTTTTTTAAGCTTGCTGTAGTTATGTGTATTGGATCGTGGGCACATTCCGTCCCGTTGCGTTATGATATGATATGTTTGGTATTGTAGACCCCAATATGCAAAATGGGTTGGCGGGTGATAAGATGCGTGAGCTAATAGCGGCATGCTAGCGCACATATGAATTGGTATGATTTGGATCGTGGGCATGGTTCCGTTCGGTTGTGGTTATTAGGTGTCTTGAATTGTTTGGTAATTGCAGCTGCTAATTAAAAGTTTATTTTAGAGATATTATTGTATGTCGTAAACCTGATGATTCTCGCTCAATATATGTTGACGTTTTAAGCATCATTTTCAGCTAAGCTTAATGGTGCTAAAATAGAGCGAAGTGGCTAGAAGAGACCGTAGGATGCTTGGAGTTTATTTATGCTTTCTGTTTGAATAAATGATTTGAGGTACTTGTTTGGATTTTGTTTTGCATGTTCCATTATTTGACGCGACATCCTGTTCTCATTAATAAAGGACCACCATTAGGGTTTGGGGGATATTGTTATGACACTTTGTGTCTTTGCTTTACTTTAGTTTTCATTTTAGTATTCTCTATATAGACACCATGTGTTGTGATGATATCCATTCTTGTTTACGCCTCGCGTTTCCGCCTTGGCGGGGTGTAACAGATTGGTATCAGAGCCTTTAGTTATAGAGAAGTAGGTGGTTGAGCCTAGACTATAACCTAAGGGTCCTTCATGTAGATGCATTTAGGGCTTATGTGTTTAATGTTATAACTGCGATGATTCCCCTCTATTTTTGCATAGCTTATATATCTCGTATTTTGCTAAATTGTCATTTTAGTTATTTTGTCTTCCATTATCTGATATGATACGTATTACTTTCTTAGTATCTTAGTTATGTTTCCCCCCACCCGTAAGAAGTCTCGTTGGGGAACCATTTTCCTAACTGGACTTGAGCGTTATAAGGAGCCTCTTGTGGAACCAAAGGAGATAGGATAGTTGATCATTTGTTAGATGCGCGTAGTAGTGCTGGACCCGCGGAGTCGGGTGATTCTTGCGAAGGCAAAGTCAAACCCAAGCGAGGCCCAGCATAAGTTTATCCCGTCCTTTACCTCGTCATGTTGTTATTGATTATTTCTTTTGGATATTTCGTATTTTGGAAGTCGTTGCAAGACTTTCGTTCCTTTATGTCATTTCGATTTCAATTTGATATAAGTAAGTAGTTATTTGATGGAGCATTTTTATGTGTTAAGTTTTGATGGTTTAAGAATGTTAAGGTGGTATATGTGGACTTATAGTTGTAATTATGATTGATATGGGTAACCCTGGAAGTAAGTACACGTGTTAAAGGAGGTATTTATAATTATGGTGGCCAACATAATTATAACTGGTCGTCACACAGTAGGATTGTGACCTATATTATACTTTATTGTGTTTAGTTGTAAGATGGTAGTGTAATATATTTTTTATTGATATGTGTATTTATGATAAGGATGGTGGTATGGGTAAAGAATTATTCTCTTACCCTAATTGGAGGATATGTTAAGTTGAGTTGTATAGATAGTAAGTTTCTCTTCTATCTAGTAATTGTGGATACCTAGTATTGCTATTATAGAGGTTGCTCGTTTGCTCGGTTGTTTGTTCGGATTTCCTAAGTCTAAGCTTAGCATCCCTTCATCGTACTTTGTTAGTAAGGATACCTGATTTTCCTATTCGACGTCTCGATGTATATTGGTTGTTCGGAATCTGCTTTTTCGGATATAGCCGCGTTTCGTTAGTTCTTTCATTGCATTGATTACTCGTATGAGTATCAAAGGTTTCTTTTAAGCACTAATTGTTCCTAACATATTAGTGTGGATCATTACTCCCTTCTTTGTATATCCCTTGGTTTTCGTAACCCGTTGGCGACGTGTTAGTATCGATGCTTTTAGGTTTGCTCTGTTGATCGTTATTTTGGATAAGACCTTACGTTTTCTTTTGGGTACGTAACGTCTTGCATGAGTTTTCTTGTACGAGTTCGTTTGATTTTATTTTGAGTATATGGTTCCTGGTATTTTCTTTCGTTTTCAAACAATAGAATTGTGTTAGAGTCTGTACGGTGTTTTACGATCCCTGTTGGTATTATGGTGTCATTTGTTTGAGTAACATATTTCATAATTGATGTCTAATTATAAAAACTCTTTGGAAGTATTGTGTTAGTGTTTGAGAAAAACTGTGTTTAAAATGATCTTTGTAAAAAGAATATGTTTAAATGGTCTATACAAATAGGATATGAAAATTTTTAAGTGGTTTAATAAATTTTATTTTATTATAAAAAGCTGGTTTAAAGTGATTCATAGTGGTAAGGTGCGATACACCATTAAATAATAACAATTTTATTATTATTTAAAATGATTTTTTTTACTTAAAGTGACTTTCTTAATTTAAATTGATTTTTATAAAAACATTATTTAATTTGGTCTTTCTAGTAAAGTCGATAATTGGTATAAGAATTTTCGTCTTTCGTATTGATATTTTTTTATGTGTTCATTTGTCGTGGTACATCTGTTGATTTTCTTTCGTTGCGTTTTCACTCGGTGCATATACGTATCCTTTCTTTCAAAGGATTCTTATGTCATTTGATCCACGTCTATTTGCATATGTGGAATCTCCTATATGCATTCTAGCCTTTGACTCGATATTCGTTTGTTATCCTATTTGATTGTTCGTAACCCTTGGAGTTCGTTGATACCGTGGAGTCGTGGAAGCTTTGATGTCATTATGGGAATGGACTGGTTGTCCAAAAGGAAGTTTGTGATAGTATGTCATGAGAAGGTGGTTAGGATACCGTTGGAAGGTGATGAGATACTTCAGGTTCATGGTGAACGTACTCAAGGAGTCGTGAAAACCTTAATGAACACAAAGGTAGATGAACCAAAATTGAGTGATATTTCCGTCGTACGAGATTCATTGATGTGTTTCCGAAAGATTTGTCGATGACCACCACGACGACAAGTTGAATTCCGCATAGATTTAGTTCATGGAGCGACGCCAGTTGCAAAGTCTCCATATCGTCTAGCACCCTTAGAAATGCAAGAATTGTCTGAACAACTTCGAGAGTTGCAAGACAAGGGTTTCATACGACCTAGTCATTTTCTGTGGGGATGCACTAGTGTCGTTTGTTAAAAAGAAAAGCATGGAGTCCATTTGAAGTTAGTGTTGGAATTACTGAGGAAGGAGAAGTTGTATGCTAAGTTTACTAAGAGTGAATCAGTGAAGAATCGAGAAGTACCTACGAAACCATCTGAGATATGATTATTCTTAGGATTGGCAAGTTACATACCAACGTTTCATCGCAAACTTTTCTAAGATTATAAAACCCCTTACTTCCCTAACTGAGAGGAATCAGAAGTATGAGTGGGCGCATAATGAGAAGAGGCTTTACAGACCTTGAAGAATGATTTGTGTGACGCTTCGATTAATCAAATATAGTGGTTGATGCGTTGAGAAGAAATAGAGAGTGAAACTAAGACGAGTAAGAGCAATGTCCATGACTATCGAGTCAAGTGTTAAGGATAAGATATTGGCTATTTCAAGCGAGACGTCCAAGGTAGAGAACACGCTAGTAGAAATGTTGCGTGACCTGGACCAACAAATGGAAAAGAGGGCAAATGATGGTTAGTACTTTATTGATTAAATTATATAGTAAGTATGAATATGAAATTCGCTACCATCCAGGTAATGCAAATGTGTTGACTGATGCGTTAAGTAGGAAGGAACGAGTGAAACCTAGACATGTTCGAGCGATGGCTATGACCATTCAGTATGGAGTAAGAGTAATGATACTGACAGCCCAAAGTGTGGTGTTCAAGTAAGAGAACGTACTCACAGAAATACTACATGGTTTAGAGTAACAGATGGAAAGAAAAGGAGACGAGAGTTTGTACTTTATGGATCGAATTTGGGTTCTATTGGTAGGAAGTGTAATAGTTGAGGCCCATGCATCAAGGTACTTGGTACATCCGGGAGCGGATAAGACGTACTATAACCTTGGAGACATGTATTGGTAGCCACGTGTAGAAAAGGATATTGCTACCTATGTTAGCAATTGTCGGATTTGTTTAAGGGGTGAAGGCTGCAATGTCAAAGACTTTTGGCTTGCTAAAACAGCCTGAGATACTTGAATGAAAATGAGATATAATCACCATGAATTTTATTACTAAATTTCCAAGGTCAAAGTAGTGAGTATAATATGATTTGGGTGATGGTTGATAGACTGACCAAGTTAGCTCATTTTCTAGCTATACAAGAAAATTTTAAGATGTGAAGTTGGCAAGGATTTATATTGATGAGATAATAGCAAGGAATGAAATTCTAGTGATGATTAACTCAGATTGAGATGGACAATTTACCCCGTGCTTTTGGCAGACGCTGCAGAAAGTATAACACCTCGTGTTTTAGGTCATTGTATGACATTATTTAATCCACTAATTATTTTTAGGGTTTTACGCGTTTGCT
>BQNB010092976.1:4588-23038 GCA_026074375.1 Tanacetum coccineum
AGGGTCATCTAGGCATGGTTGATAGTGGCAATACACATCCTTAGGGTCAAAAGACACCACATGGGGTGAAGGCGATGTATGAATAGTTAAGTGATCTACTACCTTCATCCTAAAACTATCCTGACTATTTGGGTTGATGAGTGGTTCGAGGTCTCTTTCTTTTCCTAGACTTATATCTAAGGATGGACAATTATGTAAGGGCTTTGGTTGAGGCTTCGGTTCATCAAAACTAGGAACTTCCCTAGGACTAAGAGGAATGTCATGATTATAAGTATTCAAGCCTAAATCCTCTAGTTGTGGTTCGTGTAAAGGTTCTACCTCCACCGGGATTCCTAAAGTCTCTTCTACTTCTTTCGGGTAAGTCACGGGCGGTGTGTATTCCTCAAATGATGGGAGGACTTGTGAGGTAACTTGTGGGCTTGGATTTTACACCTTATCCCATGTTATACCCCTATGCATCTCAACCTAAACATTCTCATTTCCAAACAATCTTTCTGCTTGAGCCTTCAAATTTGCTAATTCTTGTTCAGAAATAATGTTTGGTGGTTTGTCCCATTCTTTTTGGCCTTAGGCGAAATTTTCAATGGCTTCCCATGCTTATTCACCACTTAATTCCCTAAGGTTCCCGTCTGCTGAAAAGTCAAGGTCTATTCGGGTATAAAAGAATCGAGCAAGGGATCATAAATCGAGGCCATAATGAGGGACTATTTAGATTAAGCTTTTAAAACGAGTCTACGCATCGTAGATAGATTCATCTTAATGTTGTTGGAACACGAATGGGAAGGTTGTGTTTCGTGGTGGGTTTTGAAAGGGTGTGGTATGTGGTCTTTCATACATCATGATGGTGAACGAAAGAGTTACAAACAAAAGGCACAAAGAAAAGATAGACTACAAGAAAGCTAATATACTGAAAATAAAATTCGCACTTGATAGGAATTAAGCGAGTAGACCTAAGTGTCACAATAATCAAAACCTAGCTATTCCCTACACAACGGCACCAAAAAATTGATGCGGTTGTCGTTAGACTTCAACAAGAAGTTTTACAACTCCCTAGGCAGAGTACCTAACTGTTGTAGTGTAGTAAGGCAAAACTCGGGGGTTGTTATCGTTCTCTAGGGGAATAGGTTGAGAAGGCTTAAACAGAATCTAACAAAGGTCTAAGGGGTTGAGAGAAGATTATTTTTGTATTTTTATGTTTTTATAAAAGCATGTAAAAATCATAGTTTGAGAGGTTGGTTCATTTTTTAGCTAATTAAACTAATAATAAAACAAATATAAACTACTTTGGTGATAACTATATGGTAAACGAACGTATTTACTTAATCATGCATTACTCCTTATTATGTTTCTCCAAATTATGTTGCTTTGTCACCCTTGTAATGATTTGTGTAAGTATTTCCTAAGTCATGAACGAATTACACGAACCCGCCGTCTATGTAATATTCTGTTAAGGCAACGCACAAGTACGGTAGTATGAAGACTATTACAAGGCCCCTAAGAGTATATTATATGCATTAAAACACTTAAGAGGGATCAACCATATTAGGGGTAAGGTAGTATAAAGACTGCACCCGATGGTATCCTTTATTCACACTCGCGTTTCCCTAGACGTCTATGCCAATTTAATATCTTATGGCTAGTTTTCTAAAGCCTAACGCGCACATCCATCACAAGAAGCAACATAATAAGTTTCATGCAATCATAAGTAAATACTAATGAATCTAGCCAAACATATTATAAGGAAGTGAAGAACACAAATCGATCAAATAACACATAGACATATTGAATGATAAAAGATAAAGGATCTCACTTGATTAGAACATGAGTTAAATACAAGAGGGGTTTAACACCCTAAAAACAGCCTAAGTAGCAGCCAAATTCTTCTTCTAAAACTAGGGTTCGGATCCCAAAAGTTACACACTTAAAAACCCTAAAAACTGTGGGTATATATAAAAAAAGAAGTCGCGAAGGCGTCGCAAGGTTTCTGACGCCGTCGCTTCGCTGAATCTTCTAGAGTTTCTTATGAGGCTGCTACGTTTTGACGCCGTCGTGAAGGTCCTGACGTCATCGTTTGTAAGATATGACGGCGTCGCGAGGAATTGTGACGCCGTCTTCAGACACTGTACATAATTCTTCAAGAGACCTCGGTGTAAAGTCGTAGTCTTGTCTGTTTCTTCTCTAATTGAGCCCAAGTCACGTGTATTTCCTCCAAAAGCAATCCAAATGCTAAAAATGCAAAAACAAATGATTAAGCACATAATCTAGGCATATTTGCATGATTTAGGGGGTTAAATGACCCCAAAAAAATGTATAAATGACACCTCATCACTACCTTGTAGTTTCTTTTAGTCCATAGTCGGGGAGTTGCGGGTTAATTTTGGTTCCACTAGTGAAAGTCGTTGGTCATGATAAAGGGTATTTGAAGATTATCAGGTTTAGAAGATAGTTGATCTCAAGTGGGGGGTGCTTTTGTATATATGTGTCTGTAATTTTTTCTTTCATTGTATCCTTGTCTTGCATCAAAAGAAAAAAAAGAATAAAAAACATGCAAGCAAGTGTTTATTATTTATTAGTTTGTTTATAGCTAATCGTAAATATAAATCAGCTTATATGTCATATAGTATAGTGATAAGTATTCCCTCCTTGTCCAGCTAGCGTTGATTCGACATATCCGTTATAATGTATTTTACGGGTAGCACTTATAAACCCATACCATTTCTATCTCTCCTTACTATTTAAGTTTATATTTATACAATGAGGGCATTCTACATCTCAAGTGATGGGGGATGGAGATATAAATGAGAGATTATATAGTTAACTTGGTTAAATTATGTGCTAATTTTGCCTAAAATTTTTAAAAAAGTGGCACATAATTTTTTGTTCAATGAAAATGAAGGCCGAGTTAATCGTCTTACTTGCCTATGTTCATGGAGATTATTAGACATTACACTACACCTTATACACATCAACTCGTTTATTTTAAAGACCCCTCGACTCTTGGCCCTTAGATTTTACCTTATGGGATTGAATGCGACTAGTGACGGGAAGAGTATGGACTTAAAAAAACTATTTGTTTTGTGTCTTTATTTTACAACCATTAAATGTTTTCCTATGTCTTATATACTACCCTTAATCATTCTTAATCCTAACCTCTAGCTTACTTGAGTTAAGGATTTGAGCAATCACAGGTTTCTCGTTCATGGATTTGGGCATGCATTTGTGGTTTTATCACTTTTTCTAGAGTATTTGTATTGGTAAAGATTACATTATAAGAATGATTCATCCAGTAAGCCTTTATGTAGTGTCAACCCATTTACCTTTTAAATAGTTTCATCTAGACTCTAGTGGTGGAGATTTGTATCCTTGTCAAACCTATGATAGAATACTCGACATGACTGAGCAGTTGAGTGATCACTAAAAATGTTCACATAGATTAGTGAGAGTATGAGTGTGATTTCATTTCCATTTCGTGATGTGCTCGGTTTTGAATTTTCTAACTTAGGTAATTTTTAAATTCATGTCTTCCAAGATAACTTGGGAGATCTCTTTTATAGAATTATCATAAAGATCTACTTAAGGGCAATTAGAATTCAAGTGGAGGGATATTTGATAACATCAAATAGTTAATACTTTTCTATATAAAAATTTCCATTTTTATTGCCTTATTTTGTATATTATTTTACGTAAATATGATACTTAACTCATTCATATTTGCGGATTCAGGTTAATCGAGGCAACAAAACGAAAAAGATGCGAAAAATGGCAAAATGGACAAAATACATAAAAACCGCATTCATGAGATAGTTACGGCATAGTTAAAGTCTTTTACTTACGTCGTAACCAATCGATATTTGGAGGATGATTATAAGTTTAAGAATGATTACGGCATAATTAACCCGTAAAGGTTACGCTGTAACTTTCGTCATTATGAGGATGGTTATTGCTGACGTCAAAACTACGACGTAACGGGTTCGTCGTAGTTACGCCGTAACTAGGGAAGAAAATAAAGTCGTGAGCAACTACGGCGCAACTCTTCTTTTTAGTTATAGTCCCTTGGACGCCAAGAAGTTATAACTCCAGGGACTAAAGGTGTTCAATTCTTATAAAGTTTCAAGGATTAATTATTTTATGTCAACAACGATGGAGAGTTGAACTTGGACAAGTCCTAAACATCAACATTCCCTATAAATATAAAATGAAGGAATAATTATTAAGGCATTCTTGTTTTCGTCTTTGCGTCTATGCGGCAAGAGGAAAAGGACGAGGGTTTTCGATGAAGGGAAAACCCTTCGGGGGTTACCAGGGGATTCAACTAGAGGATCGAGAACACGATAGCTAGCATGATTTGTACACAACATTTCAATCAATTAAGTTTGATTCAATTTCTTTATCACCATTATAATTTATTTGATTCTTCTTTTCATTGATCTTGTTATGTTATTAATTATTATGCTTAATTATTTGTTCTTTGGCATGTGAGTAATTAATTATCTTTTTGTTTAATTGTTTATGAACCTTATAGTTTTTATTGTAATTTTCTTGGATAATGTGTGTAGTATCCTTGTGGACACTTGAATTTCCTATTAGGTATTGATATAAGGTTGTGTGTATACTAGGTAGTAAGTGATCGTCTGAATCCTAGTGTCCATTATTGACTACGGGATGACCAATCTTTAGTAGTTGTTCATCTTATGCCCATTAAATACTTGGTTAGGAATGCGATCCATGTTAATAGGCAGCAACTTGTTAGCGTGAGGTGCTTGTCTTATTGACCCTTACATCTCTTTAGGTGTAAGCTTTTGCTATGACCTGTCTAGTTGTAGTATTAGGCGTGAAACACACAAGAGTCAACAGGATGCACTAAGGGATATCTCACAGATTAGTTGGAGATCTTAATAACTGTGAAGTGATAATAGGTTAATTTTCCTTGCGAGTCCATTCCACTTAGGAATCATAAGTTAGGCGAGGATGTGGTTTTGAGTCTAACGACTTTAAACGCCTCCTTTAAGATTGTAATAAGACATTGCATTTGAGATCATGATAACTGAACTTAGGATTATTTGCTAAGTAAATGCGTTCATCCCTTTTAGTTGTTTACCATTATACCAGTTCCCTTTAGATAAGTTAGGTTCATTAAAACATAATCATTTCAATTTTAAACTCAACACGCTCTTTTACTGATTTCTTAGGTAGAATGTCATTTCAATTAGACAACTAGAGATACACACCGTTTTTAGGGTCGACATTCAGACTTACTATAAGTATATTACATGTGATCGGGTACACTGCCCGTTAGTGCATTGTAGATCATAGGGTATACGAGTTTTATAAATTTAAAACTTGGTTTTTTTATTTAAATAAAAATACTCATCACCTACTCAACCAAATACCAGTATTCTTGGAAGGAGCCCCTACCTTCTACCTTGAACCATCAACCAATTCATCCATAGGTTTCCCATTATCATCCTCAAGAGCAGAGAACGCATTAGACACTCGAGTAATAGTCGTCTTTTCTGGTAAATCGATTTAGGCACCTGCTGCTTAGGAAGACTATGATTGCCTCCCGTCCCATGTTTGTTAACAAGAGGATCACGAACACTCTTCCTTTGAACCGTTTGGAAACCATCATTAAACGTTTCCCCTTGCTTCCTCAAATTCCTCAAATCAGCAATAACACGCTTAGGACACTACACATCATCATGATAAAAAAACCAAACAAGTTCCACATCTCGGGGGGTTTCCATTCATATTCCACCTTATGCATCGTGACACCATTACCAATCGGGTTAGGAATTGAAATCACTATTGTGTCCTTAAGAGCTCGATGAGCCCGTATATCAACCAAAGCTCGCGCATAATCCATACGCCCTAAAGATTGCATAACCAGTACACGAAACGGGGGTGCAAAGACGAGTGGCGATAGCACTAAACCCATCTGCACTAAATTCCGAAACAAGAACACCATGAAATTTGATCCACACAGGAACGGAAGTAAGTTCCTCTTTTGACAACTTAAAACTTGGATCCACTTCCTCAAGATAAATGGAACATTACGAATCAGCCATGGACCATGCTTCAAAACCCATTCCAAACTAGTTGGACAAGAAAGTTGAATGAAGAAGAAGCTATTTTTATCCCCCATAACTTTTTTAACACCATATTTCTGCCAAACATTCAGAATATAGTAATATACCTTTTCACAACCGCAAACACCACTTTCTCCCAAGAAAATACCCATATAAAGTATTTTCAAACCTTGCATAAAATTCTAAAATTAACGACATGGGAATTAAAACATCGGCCGATTTAGTTTGTTTCGTTTCAAGAGTATGAAAATTTACCTTTCTTGACTAGACTCCTCATGAAGAAAACTAGCATAAGAAGGGGTACAATGCATACCATCATGTTGTCGATCAACTCCAGTTGTTCCCGTATTCGCATTAGACTTAGTACCACCCTTGGGCTGACTGGAATTATTACGAAATCAGACGACACACCGGTATCACCACCATCATTCACCTTTGTATCACCATCTCCGGTACCCTCTCCCATATTCAAATCCAGTACGAAAACGCTAATAAAACCCTACGTTGTAGTCCGTAAAAAACAAACCAAAAACGAATCAAAAAAGGTAAAACCCTAATGAATTAAGGTTTATTCGACCAACAAAGCACCAATCAATCAACCATGATAACAACGTTACATAAACAAATTAAGTTTTCTCTCCTAGGAGCATCTACAATGCTTCTCGAGGTATGCTACATCCACAAATGTTTCACAAAATAATTTTTCACAAAAGGATTTGGCATGCATTGATAGGATGATGGAAAATTAAAAGGAAGAGAGAGAAATGAATAAGATGATTTAATTGGCGACAAGTCATTTTGTGGAAGTTTGTTTGTAAAATTTTTATGGATGTAGCATTTTTGATGCTTCTCCCTATTAAGACTTATTGCATTTATGAGCATTAATTTTTCATTAAGTTCTATTTTTCTAAAAGTTATTTTTACAAACCTCTTTCAATGCATAAAAGCTTTCCAAAAGCTTTTTCATATTAAGTCTGCATTTAATAAAGGGGTATAAAATGAAAACTAACATGTCCTCATTTAATGAAAATAGCTTGTATCAATTTTGTCAAACGCTTGACAAACACCAAGTCATTCTTTTAAAAGCCTTTAGTAAAGTTTTTGCTACAATGCATCAAGTCATTCACATGACTTTTTTAAATAGGAAAAAGTCTTTTGTAAACCTTGCATTGTGGATGCTCTAAAAAGTCACTTTCTCTCTCTTTCGAGACTCAAGTCCCGCATAGAAAAGAAAATTGTATTTTGCCGAATGGTGGGTTTTTTGTGACCCACACACTCCTATCTAAGCTTCCAAAAGCCCAAGCCAATTAAAACGGCCTATGAGAAGTTAGTCAAATGATTTAAATACCTTTCATAATATAATATTCCTTCCGCCCCATTTTTATTGTCCATGTTTTCTTTTTGGGATGTTTCAATTTAATTGCGCACTACTAAAAATAGATATGGAAGTTTGATCAAGTTTACTATATTACACTTGTTTTTTTAACACATATTACCCTTGTTTAATATTATTATTACAAACTTTAAATAAGACTTAAATTAATTAGCTAAAGTTAAAATTGTTTTTTTGTCAAAAAGTAAGAAAGAAAAAGCAGTAATAAATGCATTTTTTTTAAAGTGTGTGTTTTTGTCGGAGATTAATAATTTTAGGATGGAAGGAGTATTATTTAATTCAATAAATATTTATATAATTTAACAATAATATGATCCTACTACAACTAACTTACAAAACAACACTAGAAAAAACATAAATTTAAAGTATTCGCTTATTAGTTATATCAAATGAGAATTAAAATTGAAATGAGATTCACATATTTAAAATGCACTCATAAAAATAGATGTAGTATCTCTCCTCTTAATCTCTCACTAGTTTTGTTCGCATCCACTTATAATATAAGCTTCCGTCTATTCCAGCGAACATTTCTATATTATTTATACTAATACTAATTCATACGAAGTAGATTAAACATTCAATTTCCAGTCAATGTACTTTTTTCAAGAGAGATGTTAACATGGGAAGTAGCAAACTAGATGTAACTCATAACATGGATATCCGACTTTTAACCTACTCGTAATAAATTCATAACACTCGGTACTATGTTATACATTTACAATTAAGGAATAATTACTTGAAAATGTATCATACTTGTCACTTTTTGTTATTGTGTGTATTGATTTTTTTTTCTTATTATATGTACTGAACTTTCAAATTTCGACCTTTGTGTGTATTTTGTCATTATTCTAGCCATGTAAAATGACCATTTTACCCTTCGAATTTTGAAAAAAGTAAGAGTAAAATGTTCAAAAATACACACAAATGTCGAAATTTGAAAGTTCGATACACACAATAAAGAAAAAAAAAAGTTCAGTACACACAGTAACAAAAAATGACAAGTATAATACATTTTCAAGTAATCAACCTTACAATTAAACTACATAAACAAATATTTAGCTACATTCAAATTTGATATAGCAATAAGTTTTTCCCCCCAAGAAAAGCACCATCCCCACATGATATAAATACAACCTCATCTTCTTTGCAACAGTGATTCAGACACCCTTTTGTCTTCATCTTCTTTTCATTTCATCATCTTCATTTATGACTTCATGGCATGTATAACCACCACCACCATCATCATCAATAACAACAACATCATTATGTACAACAACAACAACAACCATAATTCTGAAAACCCTAAAACCACTTTTAATAATATCAACAACCCACCAATGAATAATAATAGTCCTCGTATATCATTCTCACATGATTTCACAACACCTATTATCAAACCTACTAGAGATTACAACACACCTCCAGTTTCCTCAGACTTTGAGTTCTCAGTTTCTAATAATAACATGATGCCTGCAGATGAGCTGTTTTTTAAGGGAAGGTTGTTGCCTTTTAAGGATAGTGCTGGTAATGCTAGTGGATCTGTTGTTGGACAAAAGACTACTCTTAGAGATGAGCTTCTTGCTGGAGAGGATGATGCTTGTGTTTCATTAAAGCCACCAAAAGGTGCAAGGTGGAAAGGGTTTTTAGGGTTAAGGAAATCAAGTATTGGGTCAAGAAAATCTGATAAGGTTGATGGGTCAAAATCTGGATTTGGGTCTGGGTCAGGGTTGGGTCAAGATGATAATGGTCATGCTTCCAAAGATTCACAGGTTTTTTTCTTTTTTTATTTGGTTATAAGTTTTAGATTTGTTATTGTTTTATTTTTTCATAAAAAAAAGTGTATACAAATTAAAGCAGATAATGTAGGTTTTGGCTAAATCTTAGCTTATGTAGTAGTCCAAAACAGTTCAGAAAATGGTTTTCTGTTACTAAAATTTGTTGGCTATTCTTGGTTTGGATAATACCATAAACTATGAACACAACCTCTAAATGCAGTTTTTAATTAGAAAATGGTTTTCTGTTACTAAAATTTGTTGCTATTTAAGTGTTTGGATACAACAAGCTTAATTCTCAAATTTAACTTCTACATAAACAACCTTAAAATATCTTGGATGGAGTGTACAAATTTAGTATTCAAGACATTTAATAAGTAGTTTGACGAATATTAAATTGTAAAGATACCATCCTAAAATGGGATTGTCATATGAATATCAAATTTTTAGATTTTGGTTGGCACAAACTTTAAAGATTAATTATATCCAATATGCCATAACTGAATATTTTTAGTCAAAGATCTTAACAAAATTAAACGTCAAAGATGCCATGTTAGGTTGTATTTTTTTTCCCTTGTTTATAATTATACTAAAATTTGGTGACAGGAAATGGTAAATCAAGGAGGAGGATCAAGCCATTGCAGAGACGTGGATTTTAGGATGCAATGAGAGCATCAATGGTGTTGTAAAGGGGTGGGGGTGATTTTTTATTGGAGGTTTAATTTGGTGTGATTCTTGTAATTTAGGAGTAGAAGAATGGGGCTAATTTAGGTATTTTGGTTGTTAAATGGGATTGTAAAATCACCATAGAAGTTAGTGTTTGATTGATGTAGGGTTGGGTGAGGGGGTGGAGGGTGAAATTGTAATTTTGCTAGAGGGATAAATGGATATTTAACAGTCAATTTGACATCGACTTCAATCTCTTTCACAAGATACCCTTTTATGTTCTTTTGGGTATCAAACACGTACATCTTAGCAACCAACATTAATGTCTCTACTATTGAACTTTAAATTCCATTCTTGCCCTTTCAAAGATCTTCATTTTCCTTTCTTGCAATCAAACTACTACTAAAAATAGATGTAAGGCTGCCGACTATGGGCAGACGACCGACTCGGTCGCCGCCGATCGCAGTCGGTCGCCCCCATAGTAGGGTGGTTGGGCGTGACCGATACAACCAGAGATCGAATGGTATGAGGGTCGTCAGAGCGACTAACGGTCGGGTTTGATTTTTTGTTTCTATATAAAAAAAAACTTTTTAATTTTAAAATTTTAAATAATTTAACACTATAAATACCTATCAACTTCACCATTTTTATCACACATTCAAATAACAATTCAAAAAACTTCTCTCAATTCAAAAACTCACCATGTTTAACAAGAACAAGAAAACTCTCAAATCAAAAACTCTAAATTCCCGACTTCAACCAAATGCTCCGCATTTAACACCGGATCCGAATTTTCAATTATCCGGTGTTTCACCACCCATCCGTTTCCGATCTCCTACTTTTGAATATACTACACAATTGCCACAACCACCACAAAATAATAACATGTTTTATCAAAATCGTCCATTCAATCCTCCGTCTAACAACCCAAATGCTTTTCACAACTCACCAACCGGGTTGTATCGTCCTACAATGGAATCATCGACGTCTTCCCAACCATATCAACCATATTCTCCGATTAATCCTACCAATCTTGATATGAACTTTGAGGAGTTAATGTTTAGTCAAGAATATAACTATAGCCAAGATTATTCTATGGGTCATGGTTCGGGCCACGGTTCGGGTCACGGTTCAGCGCACGGTTCGGCTCACGGTTCGGTTCCATTTCACGACGACGAAGACGACTCTCCTGTTGAAGAGGTGTCACCCGTCAAACCTAAGAAGCCCTCGAGACGTGCAGCAAAGGCCAAGAAGGATGAGACCAAAGAGGTCAAGGAGGCGTCAAAAGAATGGACAGTGGAAAAGGGTCCTAAGAAGGATGAGACCAAAAGAGGTACAAGGAGGCCGCCAAATGATGATGGGACAGTGGAGCGAAGATGATTGCGGTCTGGGCAAAGTTGGTGCGATGTTTCAGAAACTATTATTTATGGAAAAGTTTATATGAAGGTAAGATGGATTTTGGGCAGCTGTTATTAGATAACTTTGAACAAGAAACTGGTTCATTACTAAGAGGTTAGGTCTCGATCGTTTAGCAAATGGGAATGCAGACAAAACATGGGTTTCGCCCCGAATATTGGCTGCTTTTTTGCCTCGGACATCATCAAAAATATGTTGAAGTGTGAATCACGAAAAATGCGTACAAATGACCTCGATGTGTACCAACAAAGCTTGTGCAGTAATTCGCCAAATGGTTACATGGAGTCTGATTATAATTTGGAGAATTGTTTCCATATAATCATAGTGATAAGATCACCCAGGTTTGACAGGAAGGTCGACTTTTCGTTAAATATGTTTTATACTGTAAGAATTATAAAAAAACAAGAAAAATGAGGGGTGTTCTCAAAGGATTTTTAAAAAAGTAGGTAGCTTTATAGTCTTATCCTTTAGTTTTGATATTTTCTATTGAATTGGATGTCAAACGATGGAGAGTAAAACTAAACATTTTCACTAAAATTTAATATTGTTACCTTATATACTTTACATATATTTTTCCTTTAAACAACTAACTATCAGTGTCTGTGTGCTTTGGTGCTCTTGCGGTCCATTGTATATCATCCATACGTAAGAGTAAATTGCATAAATCGTCTTTAAAATTTAGTTAAATTGCATGTTTCGTCCAAAACGTTACGAAAGTGAAGCTCAGCCTGTGGGGAAACTTTGGTGCCAAGTATGTCCCTCACTGGGACGATACTGGCAACAATTAGTATTTCCTCACCATATATATTCCCCACAGGGTCGATTACTTGCAGCAAAAAGTTTCCAAAACTCCCCCCACTCACAAGGACGATTCCTGTGCCACTTCGTATAAAGTTTTGAGAAGAAACCATGCAATTTGAACCAAACGTTAGCGAGACGATTATGCATATTCTACTCCGTACAGTAGAGAGCTGTTTAAATTTAGATATTGGCATGATAAATTTGGTTTGTAAGTTTTCTCACAAATATTCTAAAATCTTTAATTACCGATTACAATGTTAATTACCAGAGGACAAAGCATCAACCTAAAAAAAGTCCCTAATTTATGAGTTTTAGGTATATTCTAAATATACTAAATTGAAGGAAGTAATATTGTTGACACGTTGACTGATGTCAAACCGGGGCAACAGCTACGGGACAGACAGGGGGAGTAAAAATACAATGATTTAGCACTAAGTTACGAAAAAATCAAATCGCACTCCATCTTTAGTTCTGGAATACCAATCTTTAACCCTTCAAGTACTCCCCGTAACGGTTAATTGTGGGACACCTGTCCTACACCTCAAGATGCTCACTACTTCCTATGCATTTGGTACAACTATACTTATGCCTCTAGGCTTTTATTGTGATTTCAACTCTCAAACTAATGAGGAAAACGTTAAAAAAACAACGTCAAACATGTCTTTAGTTTTGTTGGATAGAGATAATCTTTCTATTCTAAAATCCATGGAAAGGAAGAGGAAAGGAAGAGGTGTTTACTAAATTAATTGGTTTCATATAATGGTTTTAATTATTCTTTTATTAAAGAGAGGAAAGTTTTAATGCTTTTTTCAATTAAGATGGATTAAAAATTAAGATGGATTAAAAATTTGTGCTTACATTTTATTTACTATTAAAAAAATAAAAAAAACACCTCCTTAAACTAGTAACACTGATCTCACTCTCTTGAGTCACTTTTGTCGCTTTAACGTAATTTCAGCTTTCTCTCTTTAAAATTAACACATGAATCAAATAGTGACCCTAACACATTTTTTCTAAAATAACTAAAATCATTACATTAATAAAACAAAAAAAACATTACAATAAAAACTAAAAACTTCAAACTACTACCACCGTCTCATATTAAATGTCAAGTTTGAAATTTTAAAGTCATTTTTGTTCAACTTTGATTTTAAACAATCAAATAAAGAACCAACGGGCATTTGGTCCAATGGTATGGAGGTTTTACCCTTCTAGGCAATGTCTCATGTTCGAGTCTTGTCTAGAGCGATAGGGGTTTCCTCCCGCGTGTGTAAAAGGAAGGGTACCATTGCCTTCTGGGCTGGACCCAACCTGGTTGTGTGGGCTCGCTACGCCTTCTGGGCTAAGGGCCATGTAGCCACAAATTGCCGTTCCAAAAAAAAAAACAATCAAATAAAGAGGATACACCCGCCACGGCTGCAACCATATGAAGTGGCCCCGCCAAGACACAGATGATCTCAGCTTTATCGGACAAACCCAGACTCATGACAGCCACACACACATCTGAGAAGCAATAACAACAAACTCCACTTTCTCTTTGTTGATCCTTCTTTTTATCTTCTGCACACGCATTCACAAATACCATCGCTCGATATCACATCTTTTATGTAGAAAACAAATATCATAAATGCACAAAATCATTTGAAAATTAGGTTTTCTAAAAGATGCATATACCACAAATGATCGTCGGTCAACATAGGTACTTGATCGGGCATGTGCATCATGCAAGTATAAACGAATCATGTTGTAAGCGCGACCGAAACGTGCTGGAAGAATTGGGAATGTGATTGCACAAGAGGCTCAGGCAACTGAACAATCGAATAAAGAGGGTACACCCGCCCCATGGCTTCAACCGTAATAAGGTGCCCTGCTAAGATACCGACGATCTCACCTTTATCAAGTTACCAAGACTCATCACAGCCTCACGCACGTCTCATAAGCAGTAACATCAAAATATCTTCCAAACACACACTCATGATTACTATCGTCTTCTCTCTGCTCTGCACCAAAACTCCAGGGTATCCCACACGATGTTCAGTGTTCAGCCAAAAACTCAGACGACGCCCACTCGATTTGTGCACAGTTCATCTTTTTTTAGGCTGAACATCGTACGTCGATATATGAGTAACAAAAATCGGTGTTACATGGATCACACCTGCCTACAACAGTTGCAAAGCATAAACAATGTAGTCGTCAAGAAAGCAATCTTCGATACCGGAACAATAAGAAAAGCAACTATGAACAAAGGTTGCATAAATGATCCGACCATGAGGCAAGCATCATCAAACGACAACGAAAGCACATGCAAACCATACTGCAAACATGACTAGTGCGGTGTGGTAAGAATGATGACACATATATGATTATGTAAAGCTTCAAACCTGAATATAAGTTTGTTGGTAAAACACATAACATAACTGAAGACATGTATGCGATTAAGCCAATATTAAATCAGATAAAAGACAACATAAGTTAAACACGGTGCAAGAATTCTAAATATGATTGCATAGGAGGTTGAGACAAGTCAACAATCAAACTAAAAGCATACATCCGTCATGGGTACAACCATAGTAGTTCGCCCTGCCAATATGCGGATGATCTCAACTTTAATAGAACCCACCGAGTCCCACCACACCAGCCTCTTTCACTCAATATCATACATAAATAGAAATAAAATACGTGGAAAACCAATGAGGCTCACATATGCAAATACATAACCGGAACCAAACACATGTCGTGGTTGCAACCAAAGCAAGTAGCCCTCCCAAAAGTGACCAAGAACCCTCCCACCAAGAACTCAAAGGTTAAGACCGACAAATGGTAGGTGTTATACGAAAGACCCGTACAAAAGCTCATGTTTGCATTAGATAGAACAAAGAATAAACAGCGGCCATGGCTGCAACTGTAATGACCTGCCACGCTAAAATGTGGACAATCTCAACTTTTATCGAATCTACCGCGAATCATCATAACAACCTCTTACAATAAACATCACCATCATTATCATGTAACAATAGGATTAGATAAAAGAAATTGGAGATCACAGTATACCAAACGATGCTTTTTGTACTGCTTTTGTCATGCGCACAAGAGGCTCAGAAAGAGGAACAATCAAATAAAAAGGATACATCCGCCATGGCTGTAACGATGATAAAGTGCCACGCCAATGTGCGGACAATCTCAGGTTTATCGAACCCACGCAAAGTCATCATAGCCTACTAAAATCGATACACCTCCAATCAAAAAGTCGACAAAGGGTATTACGAGGTGTGGGGCGACAGAACCCAAGATGATTGGAATGAGTTGGTTGACTGGTGGTCCCAACCGGATCGGGTGTCGAGAAGTTTGCAGAATACCGCTAACAGAGCAAAAAACACGATAATAACCCATCAAGGAAAAAAATCATTCGCGCAAAGAAGGAATGAATATGTAAGACTCTTTATAATTTTTGTGATATTTTAAAGGTGTTTATATTGTTTATTTATAGCTCGTTATTAATTTATTTGATATTGTATAGAAAGTCGACAAAGGGTATTACGAGGACCTCATTGAAACGTGGAGGAAGGGGCACTCAAATAAGAAGACTGGCCAATTTAAAACCACAGAAAACGAGCAGAGATATGTAAGTAATTTAACTCTTTACATGCTTTAATAACTTATTTTATTTGTTTTTAACCTTTTTTTTCTTTTTCTTTCACAGTTGGATATGAAGGCCATGAAAGATAATATTAAAGCCGGCCTCATCCCGTTCAAGACCGATCAAGAAATATTGGATGAAATCGTTCCGAGTGACAACCGCCAGAATATGTCGGGCATGGGCAGGAAGTTACCGGGTGGTGGCTCAACTTCTCGCAGGCGCGCAAATCGTGCATTTGGAGATATTATGACTCGGGATCAGATCACGCAGATGTTCAGGCAACAAGAGCAAGAGAAAGAGTTATACAGGAAGCAAGCTGAGGAGGCGCAGGCACGGGCTTATTTGGCTTCGTTAAAGGCTGACGCGGCGGACCAACGGGCTAATGTGGCGTACCAAAATTCTGAGGCGATTAATGCCGCCCTAGGTCAGTTTTTTATGCACTACAACTCACCAAATAGTGCTCGTCCATTTAACCCTCCTACTTTTAGTCTTGTACCCCCACCCCCACCCGGTCCTATGCCCCAACTCACCCCTAATTGGGCTCACTTACTCCAACCTCCCTTTCCCTTTAATCAACCACTCCAACCTCCTTATACCGGCCAACTCCAACCACTCCAACCTCCCTATACCGGCCCATTTCCTCTCACTCCCGTCACCAATAATAACTTCAACAACTGTTATCGTCCCGTTCTCAACTCCACTCATTGTGTCGCCTCTAGTTCTAATTCTCAAGCCGAACGTCCCCGCTACATCCTTCAAACGAATCCCCATATGAACGATTTGCGGAACGTTGAACAATTGGCTCAAGATTTGGCTCGTGAAAACAATAACGAGTCCTCATCAGGGGAGGAGGAGGAGGGCGAGCAACAATCGGGTGGTGATGATGACTATTCGGACGAAGACGAGTAGGCGTTTTTATGTAGTATCTTAGTATGTGTAATAACTTTTAGACTTGTTACGTTTGTGAAACATGGATTTAGTATTTTATCGTGGCGTGGATTTTGTTGAATGGAATTGTGACGTTTAGTAGTATTGTAAAAGTGGATTTGTTGAATTGTATTGTAACGTTTGATAATTTATCGTATTGTGGATTTGTGGTATTGTAACGTTTAGTGATTTGTTATTGTTGTGGATTTGCCGAATTCTGGATTTTTTGAAATGTAGATTTTTTCGAGAAAAAATTCCGGAAAAAATCTAGAAAACTAGACATGCGTCCAGTTTTTTATTTTTGCCCCAGGAACACATTAGGGTCGACATTGTCGACCCTAATCTCAAACTTAGGGTCGACAATGTCGACCCTAAACTTGGGGATATAATCCAGTAAAAGCTTAGGGTCGACAATGTCGACCCAAAGTTGCAAGGTATATGTCGACCCTAAGTATTTAAATATTAAGTGTTTTTTTTATATTAAAATGATTTTAATAAATTAAAAAGAGTAGGGTCGACAATGTCGACCCAAAGAAACAAAGGAGTGTCGACCCTAAGGTTAGTCAAACTTTTTGGTTGAAATGTTGTGGTCCCCCCTTGTCGACCCAACTTTCAAAGGGTTGAGTCGACCCAAAGATTTTTGGGTCGAGAATTTTGGATCGATTTCTTAGGGTCGAAATTGTCGACCCTAAGTGCTTTGGGTCGACAAACTTTGTAGTTTTGGGTCGAAATTGTCGACCCTAAACGCTTATATTGTTGTAGTGAAAATCGATTGAAATCATTGACTCACCCTGGTCGATCTTGATGTGTTTCTCCTTTGATTGTGTACACATTTAATTAGATACTAACTTGACTGAATTGAGTATAACATTCAATTAAATATAACCAGCCCATTATAATATTTGATGGTGTTTTAATGGTATGAATTATAGTATATTAGATGGACTTATGGATCATTTAAACACACTACATACATGCTCATAATGGTAACTATATCGATTGAGGTTGGCACGAGTGGTTAAGGGCCTCTTGCTCTTTAATTAAGGTCTCGGGTTTGAGCCTTGGGTATGGAAAAAATCTCAACTGGGAGGGATGCTGCCATCGAGGTACAATGCAAACTCTCGCGGAATTTTAGTCCACTCGCCAAAGACGGTGGGAACTTCTTGTAGTAGAAAAAAAAACATAATGGTAACTATGCGCCTTTCATTTTCAAAATTTACTAATACATTGATTGTTTAACTCGTTCACTCTTTTAAAGAAATCATGAGTATGACTATCATTCAATATTAGTATACTAAAATCTTTCGCCCCCACATGTATATGCACTTTACATAAACTAAAAGATGTCTAGCCATCTCTCACTATCCGTTAGAAACAAGTACAAAATGTACATATTTATGGCAACACGAAGTAATAAAAATGAAAACAACATTAAATAGTTATGGGTTTAAAGGTTTTGTGTGTCATGTTTTACAAGTCTTTACATTAAGAAAGAATGCCACGTGTGAAGAGGTATAGGATTTGTCGGGTGCCGACTATTAACAAAGAATGAATGAATAATAATTATAAAAAGTGGGAGATCCGAGGGTGATACTGTTGTTACAAATGTGAGAACGTACCATGCATGGCTGAGGTGGATATTATTTGATACTACGTATTTGATAGTGACTTATGAATTGAAATTGGGTAAAATACCGTTATGGCTCGTGTGGAACGAGGACGACCTTGCTAGCCGCTAAACCATTTCTACTA
>BQNB010092977.1:0-26482 GCA_026074375.1 Tanacetum coccineum
AAATGCACTCAAAATGAGATGATCATATACCTCAAAACAATATCATGCACCTATTCAAACCACTTAGCACACATATAATACATATAGCACACAAGAATCACACAAAATGAACTCTTAGCCATTTCTAAAGGTATCACTATCCTGATTAAATCATGGTTGTTACATGAATAGTTTGTTCGTAGAACTCCTTGTCGTGCACTACCTGAAACAAGGGATAAACAATCAGTAGGATTTGTTCCGAAGAAAGGTAAAAAAAATTGGCACGAAAATCAATCACAGAAAACTTAGAATTTGCTTCTGTTCCAAATGATTGATACGCCGTATCCAATGAAAGTAGATACGCCATATTAATATTTTGGGATGAATACGATATATTAGACAGAAAGCTCGATACGCCATATCCGATGGAAGTGGATACGCCGTATTCAACTGTCGACCAGGACAGTGTATTTAAGAATAACAATTAAATACGCAAACAAATAAACACATAAATATACAAGCAAACAATTAAAGATAAATATACAAATATTACAGAATATAAAAGAATATACACTAATCTAAATTACATTAATCCTACGGGTTAGATCTAATAATGTTAAAAACCAAAATATCAAATAAAAATCAAGATTAATTTTTACTCCCCGGCAACGGCGCCAAAAACTTGATGTGCTGTCGTTGTATGGTATATTTTATTGATTCAAGTTTTAAATTTATATTTTGCCGACTAAACCAAAAACAACACTTTAACGGGCAGTGTACTAGGACCGGTAGTTGTTTCGTGGTTAGTGGGGTGTCGAAACACTTGAAGCGAGGTTATATATCTATCAATTTGATTATATCTTGGCTATCTAATCTATGTTAATATCTTTTCTATTATTAACCTATGTTAAACTATGTCAGACTAAATCTTAATTTAAACGGGGAGAGAAAAGGGGGTTTTCAGCATGAGAGACTGACACAGTTTGGTTGGTGACTATAATCAATTCAAGGCAAAATTTTACCCAATGCAAGCTAATTAACAAATGATAATAGAGCGGATCGGAACCTTATATAGAAACTGTATTAACCATTATCAATCGATTAGAAAGTTGGTTTTGTTTATTAAGTGCAATTGATTTCGTCTCTCGGGGGGCATATCATTCTTAAGACTTTGGCGTTACATCATCTAAGGAACCTAGAACTATTAATTCTGTCACAATATAAAGCATTCGCATAATGAAGCCTTATTTTCTGATTATAATCTATCTTTTAGGGATTTTAAAACAATGGTGTTCTTGTTAAAACCTAGCTCATATAAGACTGTACCACTTTACCGCTTATGGAAATTTATTACCTCTAGTAGTCCACCTTGTCTAACTATCTCCATGGAATCAGAAGAAACGTTATTGTTGAATTATCTAAGTCGATGCTTAGTCAACAGATCAATAAAACATTGGCAATATCTAATTAAACTAGTAAGCCCGAAAGCGTATCTAGACACTGGACTTAGAAGGACAATTATTTAATGTAACTATAATTCTAGATGTATAAATTACTATATAAAGAGCTATCCCGGACTTTAGAACTACTTGTCCGTTCACTTGATCAGTTGATGTTAGGGTCGCACTACAAATGGGCGCAGTATACAAGTATTAATTGTTATACATAAACAAGCATACAACGATAAATCAAGAAATCGAGATAAACGAATACCAAACATTCAAATCTTCATAATAATGGCTAATACCGGGTATTAGCCTTTAAACGTCATAATAAATACATGAGCAATTATTTAGCCAAGGTAAACTAACCGAGTTAACGAATGATACTAAAACTGAACGATTCTAAAGTATATGGAATTACATGTTGTCTTCTATGGAATTGATAACGTTGCTCGACCTCTTCTGCTCTTTTTCTCCTCTGAAAATCTACTTTTATGGTTTAGGTATCGAGAATATGATTTAGCACACTTAAAACTCGTGTTTGAGTTTTGTATTTATAGGGTCTGGAAGTCGGTTCGATACGGCGTATCCAAGGAGTTGGATACGACGTATTGGGGATTTCTTGGAGTAGGGACCACACTTGATATCTTCCAGAATATTATATTCATTCCTATTTTGAATACGGCGTATTGAGCTTTATTCTTTGTGGTCTTTGGTGAGTGCAGGCACGGATACGCCGTATCTTCTTGATGGATACGGCGTATTGGTCTTCAGAATAGTAATCTTTAAAATTCCTTCATTTAAGCTCCAGAATGCACGCCTTTGCTATCTTTCACCAATTACTCCATAATTACTGCAATTCTCAAATATAAATGATTAAGTAACAATTCTTTGCAATAACTATACAAAATAGGTTAATAACATGGGATAAATGATGCTATAAAATAGACGTTATTTGATGTCATCAACGGTTAATTTAAATAAGCTAAATAAACTGTACAGGAAATCAATACGCCATATCCATAAACTAGAATACGCCATATAGAAATCTATAAAAAGTATCTAAATACGAGTCAGTATGTTGAATACGTCGTATCATGTACATGAATACGCCGTATTGACAGAACTGACAATAATGTTTAAAGTGCATAAAAAATAAAGGAATGATATCGTCCAGATATTCAATACGCCGTATGGTATGGAGCGGATACGCCGTATTAATGTCTAGGAAGATAGACTCGATAAAAGCAAATAACAATCCGGGTTGTCTCCCGGGAAGCACTTTTGTTTACAGCGAAGTCTTTAAGTTAAACTTTTTTCTTCAGCTTCCTTCACTTCATGCGTGTCACCTTCCATTCGTTGTCCTTTTTCAAAAAAAATTCTTGGTAGATTTTAGACATGCTATCTTCGTTTCTTTCCCAAGCATCATATTCACATCTTCTTATAGCAATGTATTCTTCGTTAGGTCCAAGTGAATATTTTATAGCTTCAAACGTTTCTGCACTACATACCCTTTTGTTTGGTTGCTCGTCATAAGAATTGGATGTATTGCTGCATTTGCGCTTCGTTTGGCCTCGTTCATCTTCTTTTTCAATGTTGTTCTTTTCTCGAGTATTCAGATAAGGCTTGAAGAATGAGTCAGCAGTGGTGTCGTTACTACTTAAGATGTTGTCATTCATTCGTCTTTTATTCCAACCTCCATTCATCCAAGCTTGGAATAATACTTTCTTAGTTCTTCCATCTACTTCCATATAATTCTCGAATGATGAATTTACTCGTTATATAAATTCAAGTGGATCAATTCCCCAGTTATCTCCTTCGTCTAACATTTCTTCTTCTCCATCGTATGATTTGGGGTAGAATTTACAGAAAAATTTCTCAACAAGTTCTTCCCAAGTGGCGATTTTTCCTTCCCCCTCGTTTAACCACCATTGTCATGCGTCATCAGCCAGTGAGAGGGGAAAAACCTTCATTTGCAGTTGATGGGAGTCCATACCAGGAATGTTGATTAAATCAAGCATTTCAAGCACCTTAGCAATGTGGTCCACTACGTCTTCATTAAGCATTCCGTGGTATGCATTAATTTGTAACTCTGTCAAAAATTCCTTGCTGAGTATGATGTTCATATTATTATTGATAATAGAGAAATTTGATTCAGTTTGAGCTTTTTCTACGTTTTCCTTTAAAATCAGTTCTGCCATAACTTCTTTTAGTATCTTCTTCAATCAACTAGCTCTCATAAATATGATCTATAACACAGGTAAAAATATTAGCAGGAATTGCTCTAAAGAAAGATATAAAATTAAGCACGGAAATCAAATACGAAAATTCAGCTTCTGATTCTGTATCAGATGATCGATACGCCGTATTCAATAGAACTGAATATGTCGTATTAATCAGTTGAATGAATACGTTGTATTGGTAAGAAAGTTTGATACGCCATATCCAATGGAAGTGGATACGCCGTATCGAGTTATCGACCAGAACAATGTATTTTAGAAAAAACCATTAAATAAACAAACAATTAAACTAAACAAATATACAAGCCAGACAATACAAATATACAAAATATACAGAAAATATACACTAATCTAAATTACACTAATCCTAAGGGTTAGATCTAATGTTAATGTTAAAAACCAAAATATCAAATAAAAATCAAGATTGTTTTCACTCCCCGACAGCGGCCCTAAAAACTTGATGTGTCGTTGTGCGTAGGTATTATTTGTTGTCAAGTTTTACTATTTATTTTATACCGACTATACCTAAAACAACACTTTAACGGGCAGTGTACCCGGTCAAGATGTAGCTTCGTTGGTAAGTAGGGCGTCGATCACTAAGAGCGAGAGCGTTAATATCTAATCTATCAGTATTTTAGTTATATAAGTTCAACCTAAAACGAATGCAAAAGGGGGGGTTTTTAGCCTGAGAGACTGGCACAGTTTTGGGTATCTAACCTAAGGTTTTGATGACAATTAACACACATAAGGCGATAGATAGAAGATAAAGATGTGGTGAAGCCTAATGTAAGGGAAACGTATTAACCATATTTATTCCAATTAAAACGCAGGTTTGTTTAATGGTGCACTAATTACTTATCTCGAGGCGGCATATCATTATTAAGATTTAGGCGTTGCTTCTTCCTAAGACCTAGATACGAAGAATTCTGTCACAATTAAATGCATCCGCATAAAGCATCCTTTTTATTGATTATAATCTATCTTAAGGATTAAAGAAATTGTGATCTTGTTAAACCCTAGCTCATAGAGACTTTACTAACTTACTGCTTACGGTATTTTATATAAGTGGTTAAACCAAAGACACGAACCAATATCTAGTTAAGCTACAGTCGATATCCTAAACTTGGATTTAGCACAATTATTAATTCCATTTATATAAGTTACAATATGAGAACTATCCTATATCTAGTTAAGCTACAGGCGATATCCTTAGATTCGAATTGAACGCATATTAAAGCACATACACGAGTATCATGTGATAAACATAATCAATAACCAACGATAAATTAAGCAATTGAGATAAACAAACCAAACATTAAAATCTTCATAAATATAGATAATACCTAAAGGTATCAGCCAATAACCATTGTGATAAATACAAACATAATAATCGAATCAAACAAGGTAAACTAATCTAATTAAACGAATGATACCAAAGATTAAACGATTATCAAGAATATATGAATTACAAGGGTTTCCCTATAGATTGAAGCACGTTGT
The DNA here is from genome assembly GCA_026074375.1 of Tanacetum coccineum. Lineage (NCBI taxonomy): Eukaryota > Viridiplantae > Streptophyta > Magnoliopsida > Asterales > Asteraceae > Tanacetum > Tanacetum coccineum. The sequence continues at coordinate 5,162 of BQNB010092977.1, forward strand.
TGTACCTTCTTCGCTTATTTTGTCTTCTGAAAATTAACCTTGGTGGTTAAAAGTACACTTCCATGCCTACAACTGAGTTTAGGGTTTTGTATTTATAGAGTCTAGAAACAGGTCGATACGCTGTATTGGGCGGTGTGGGATACGGCGTATTAGGGATTTCTTAGAGTAAGGACCACGTTTGATATCTTCCAGAATATTTTATTTCTTAATCTCGAATACGGCGTATAGATGTCTTCTGGATACGGCGTATTGGTCTTCAGTTCTTCGTGGTTTCTTGTGAAGTGTAGGCACGGATACGTCGTATCTTCCTTGATGGATACGACGTATTGGATGTCAGAATTAGTTTTCTTCATATTTCTTCGTTTAAGCTCTAGAATGCGTGCCTTTTAGTTAACTTTCACCAAGTACTCCATAACTACTACAATTCTCAAATACAAACGATTAAGTAACAAATCTTTGCAATAATTATACAAAATGGGTTACTTACATGGGATAAATGATGCTATAAAAGTAACGTTATTTGATGTCATCACTCGGGTTTATTTATTTAAAGGCTTGAGACATAATCTGTTCTCGGTTGGGTAGTTTTGTGATTCAGATTTAGAGGTCGCTTTCAAAAGAAACACTTGCTTTGTCAAAAATCTAGACGGAGTTGATTTGTTAAAAGGAAATCGTTCTACAAACCTTTACACCATCAACCTCTATGAAATGTCCTCTACATCTCCAATTTGTCTCATGGCTTGTGCTACATTAACCAAGTCTTGGTTATGACATCAACGTTTATCCCACCTCAATTTTGACACCAAAAATGACCTTGCCAAAAATGATCTCGTCACCGGTCTTCCAAAATTCAAGTATACGAGAGAACACCTTTGTCTTTCATGTGAGTAGGGAAAAAGTAAAACATCTCCTCACAAACCCAAACCTATTCCAAACTCAAAGTAGTGGCTTCACCTGCTTCATATGGATTTGTATGGGCCAATGATAGTCAAAAGTATAAATGGGAAGCGGTATGTTTTGGTGATAGTGGATGACTACTCTTGTTACACTTGGGTCCACTTCCTTAGATCAAAAGATGAAACACCAGAAGTGATCAAAACTTTCCTGAAGAAACTTCAAGTCCTTCTTTAAGCTCTAGTTATCATCATAAGAACCGACAATGGAACAGAATTCACAAATCAAGTGATTAAGGCTTACTTTGACAGTGTTGGCATTTCCCACCAAACGTCGTCTGTTAGAACTCCTCAGCAGAATGGAGTCGTCGAACAGAGAAACCGGATGTTAGTGGAGGCTGCTAGAACAATGTTGATTTTTTCTTATGCTCTGTTATTTTTATGGGCTGAAGCAATTACTACTGCTTACTACACTCAAAACCATTCCCTAATTCATTGTAGATTTGACAAAACTTCATACGAGCTTATTAACGGCAAAAAACCAAATATCTCTTTCCTACATGTATTTTGGGCTCTCTGTAATCCCAAGAATGATCATGAGGATATTGGGAAGCTTGGTGCGAAAGGTGATATAGACTTTTTCATTGGTTATTCTGTTAATTCCTATGCTTACAGAGTATACAACCGAAGGACAAAGAAGATCATGGAGACGATGAACGTAACATTTGATGAGCTTTCAGCTATGGCTTTTGAACAACGTAGTTCAAAACCCAGGCTTCAAGGAATGACTTCTAGACAAATCAGTTCAAGACTCGATCTTACTTATGCTCCGTCAACAATAACATCTCAAAAACCAATTGAACATGATTTGGATCTCTTGTTTGAAGCAATGTATGATGAATATATTGGTGGTCAACCGTCAGATGCTACTAGAACTGTTCCTACTGCTCCTGCAAATCAGAATCTTCATACTCCAAATGCATCTACAATAGTTGAAGAATCTACATCGACACCAACAAATTCATCTTCACAATCTCTAAATTTTCCAAACACCTCACAGGATGTTGATGAGCTACTACAACATCAACATGTTTAGTGACAAGATAATCAAGCTCTACTCCAATAAGAAATAGTTGTTGATAATGTTCACAATGCAATGTTCGAGGAGAATATGTTCGTAAATCTATTTTCTCCACCATCCACAAGTACTGTTGAATCATCATCTTCATAATATGTAGATCCATCGAACCTGTATATATTCTATGAACCGTACCAACATGGTTATCAGTGGACTAAGGATCACCCTCTGGAACAAGTGATAGGAGAACCCTCACGACCAATTTTGACAAGAAATCAGCTACGGATAGATAGTGAAATGTGCATTTATGCATTGTCCGTGAGCACTATGAAACCAAGAAACATCAAAGAAGCTATGACCGACCCTGGATGGATTGATTCTATGCAAGAAGAGCTTCTTCAGTTCAAACGGCTTGATTTATTGGTGTTAGTTCCTCTTCATGATAACATAAAACCCCTTACTTTGAAATGGTTATTCAAAAACAAACTCGATGAAGAAAACAAGGTCATCAGAAACAAAACTTGTCTGGTTGTGAGAGGGTACCGTCAAGAGGAAGGAATAGATTTTGAAGAATCCTTCGCTCCGTGATGTGTTGTCTTGTAAGGTCAAATTATTGATTACCAAGTTTTAAATTTATATTTAGCCTACTTATCCTAAAACAACACTTTAACAGGCAGTGTACCAGATCGGGTGGAGTTTCGTGGTAAGTAGGGTGTCGAACACTAAGAGCGAGGTTGTTATCCTTATATTTTATCAGTATTTTAATTAATCTAATTAATCTAGTTAATTCTAATTACTTGTTAAACCTATGCTAAACCTAGTTCTAATGATAATGGAGGGTTTCAGCCTGAGAGACTGGCATAGGTTTTATGGTGACAATAATCAATTCAAAACACAATAAACATGCAAGAAGACAATCAGAAGATAAAAGAGTGGTACAAGCCAAATGATAGAAAACTGTATTAGCCATATTAAATCTGATTAAATGCTGATTTGTTTGTTTAGTGCAATGATTACTTATCTCAAAGCGGCATATTGTCACACCCCCAAACGGGGCTGTAACAGAATACGTGTCCGGAGGTGTGACGTCATCGCATGCATCGCACAAGATCAAGTAAACGACCACTATATGGACGTTTGATAAAACATAACTCGTTGCTTTGGATAAATCAAAATAAGTCTTACAATATTCTTGACATAAATGAAATAGTTTTAGCGGAAGCTTAAGAAAAATGCAGCGGAATCAAAACATGTTTTTAAGACAACGAGCAATTAAGATTAAAGATAAACATTCTTGAAAGACACCCAACAATGCATGCAACATCAAATAGCACTTCAAGAACAATCCAGCTAAGCACCTAAGAAAACATGCTTAAAACAGTCAACATAAAGTTGGTGAATTCATAGGTTTGAATTGATGTAAGGTTGGACTACACGATTTTAAAAGTGATGTGACTATTATAAAAGATACAATATCACATGAAAAGTAATTACGTTGCGCTAAGCTCATGACACCAATGCTAAATTAAAAGATACATATAATATGCAAAGTGATGATATTGCCCTACAGATGTCTGACCAAGACACCTCAAAGAATTCCCGACATGAAATATATCCGTTTGTTCATCGAGACAAAAACAAGTGCTTGCTTACATGGATAGGGATAATTAGTCCTAAATGGATCTATTTATAACATTCACGCTTACTTAACCAATCCCATTGGTCATAGGTAATTAACGGTTCATGATGGTTCGGGCATGATTGTGGTCTAATCGCTACTTAGGCAACACGTAAACAGGAAATGATAACTGAAAACACTTGTCTCCAAAGTTTAAAACAAGCAATGTTTCTCACCCCAAAGCTGTAAAACATTTATTTAAAATGAGTAAAAAGTGGGGCTATGAACTCACCTTAGAGTGATGAGCGAATGATAATCACGTAAGAGAATGATGATACACAATCCTAGCCGTCACCTAAAGGAATGACGCGTCTTAGGACTAAGATATGATATACAAAGCCAAGAAGAAGGCACCCATATGTGTTTGTGTCTTAGTTTGTTTAAGAAAACGTGATCGAGTGAAAGTACAAGTTTACATTAAATCTCGACGTTTACTCAAAAGTTACTATTTTTAGAAACATTCTATTTTAGGAAAGTTCTAAGTTTCAAGACGTTAATACCGTCCCTTATATTTTGTTAAATCCATACTTCCGAAAAACGCTTTATCAATACCTAAACGCCTAACTTTTACATCCGTCTCGACAACTTAAATCAAAAATTACTATTTTTAGAAGCCTTACTCTTTTATAACATTCGGCATTCCATAATTACCTTTATGACGTTTCTAATGATTCCAATCAATACGCTAATGTTTCTATATGTTTTGCCAATGTTTTAAAACCTCAAAAATGTCTGAAAGTGTCTGAAAACCTAATTTACTATTCACATCAGCAACCTCATTTATTATTTTTCTGAAAAGTGTTCCAAAATTCATTTCGCTATAACTTGGCCGTTTTAAATCCGCTTTTAGTGTTCCATATATGAAAACCTATCTATTTGAAACAAGCTCTCTAAAAACTAATTTCTTGACAAATAAAAACATTTTTAAGTCGCCCAAAAACTTAAAATAAAATCGAATCAGCAACCATATTTTTCGCAAATGCTCCCAAAACTCCTCCAAACTTCACAATAGTGCCTATTCTAACCTAGTCCCGTTCACTACTAAGCCAACCAATGTTTCGCCATCAAACCACAATCAATACTAACCTAATCCTAAGATTTCTATTGTTGCAACACTCATGATCACTCATACTCACAACCAAACCTTTTGTAAATCAAATAATCATAACACAATACTAGTTTACGTTTTAACTTGTTTATTTTCAAAAACCACAAACACATCAATCTTAACATTGCATAAGAACCATAAAGAAATCACAAGAGATGGAATAGAACATTTACAAGAACAAGATAAGTCAAGGAACACACAAGATCTAACCCAAAATCCTTATATCTATAAACCCCAAATAATCTTGCAAAACCCTCTTGAAATATTAAAACCCTAACTCTTGAAATCTTTAGAAAACCTTGAAAACAATGATCAAACCCTTGGAACACCCTTAGATATATTTAGAAATGATCTTGGAATGGATGAATCTTGATAGAAATCAAAACTATGGAAAGTGTTTGTGTGTGTGTGTGCCGTGAGCAAGAGAAGAGAGAAAAGAAAGATGAGTGCTCTTGGTGGCTTATAGAAATGAAATAAAACCCTAAGTTATGTATAAGGTTGTATTTATAGGATGTTGAATAGGTTTAAGGTGTTTTGCTATATGTGAATAATGGTTATCAAAAGTGTGGAACCAAGGACCCTATGGTCCTTGTGGTTCGTCCGTTTTTGAGCCAATTAGGGGGGGGGGGGAGGGGGGGAGGGTTCAAGCTTGATCACTAACTTGTTAAATAAATCAAGATTCCATTTTTGAGATAGTAGGAAAGCGGTCCTAAGTTTGCATGCATGAAGGCAAGAACACTTACACACCACCTTGCATGCCTAATGCTTTTAAAATTTTTCAAATTAAAGTGATAAGATTCCATTTGATTTAATTTTAAGGCTTGTTGTTTTGGTTGTGGTTTAGCCGTTCGAACAAGCAAGGGGGGGGAGTCATGAAAATTTTGACTTATAACATAAGATAAATGATAACTGGAGTTTACACGAAAAGGTTGCGGGTTTCCGAGGTTCTGTTTGATCAAAAACACGAAAAACGTAAATAATACGCTAAACCGTAAAAATAAGTATCGAGAGTTAACTTAAACTACGAAACACTTAAAAAAGACAAAATAATGCATATAATATCTAGACTAATCAAAATCTGAAGCCGGAACGCGTTCGATGACGTTTTTCAGATTCACGCGAGATAACCTCTCTGTTTTAGTTAAATTCAAACGTAACGTATAAATTCAAAATAATGATCGGAATAGTTAATAAAAATTGACCTGAAATTTACGAGGTGTGACACATATCATTCTTAAGACTTAGGCGGGACATCATCCTAAGACCTAGACACGTTGAATACTGTCATAATTAACGTATCAGCATAAAGCATCCTTTTAGTTTAATTATAATCTATCTAGGGATTAAAATAATGGTGATCTTGTTAAACCCTAGCCCATTGGGACTTTACCCACTTATTATTTGATGGTATTTTATATACTGGTAGTTCAATGTTTAAGTTTTTACCAATTAATTAAGAACATACTTGTTGAAGCATACGAGTCACCTGCCGGTCCAACTAAGCTCATAATTTAAAGACAAAGATAGAACATTATTCGTGATCCTATTGGTCCAGTAATATAAAACACTATATGGAGAGCTATCCCAGTATCTAAATTACTTGATATGTGTGAAAACACATATCCATTTTATATCAAAATAAACCCTAAATGACCAAAAACATAATGAAAATGGCAAAAATACACAAGAGAAGTGGGTTTTTACACTGATTATACTCTCATAGAAAGCACAAGGTCACATCACACGGATTGCCACGCTGGCAATCCGTGTGAGTTATGAAATGATCCAAGGGCCAAGATCTACTTACCAATCATTGGGAAGAATGAATGGCAGAGATTAGAAGGAGCGTGGGAAGAAAGCAAGAGGCTAGAACCTTCAGCAGTTGGCTATAAATACCTCACACCTCTCACACACACCTCACCTTAGTCTAGCTTTTATTTTTTAAATGTAATTTTAGCTTTTAGTTTTAATAGTGTAATCTTCAAACTTATTGTAATTTCGTTTTCTAAGCATTGTAATCCAATTTTTAGTCATTAAAAAAGTTTTTCTTTAGATTCCATAACACTGTTTTCACTCATACGCTCTTATTACTTTCAAATGTTAAGCTATTGTCTCATAACTCACTTAGAGCTAATTTTACTCCACAAGTCTCTACTTGTGATTGAGCTAATTGTTCAATTAATCTACTGAAATTAATTAAACAAAGCTTAATTACCTTATACTTATTGGATTGTGGCTTATGAAAGGGGAGCTAGCTTTGGAAGAGCTCCCGTGGACTTTACAGGCTTATCTTAGGATAAGCCAGAGCTGTTGATAAGCTCTATGAGCATATAAGCTTCTGTTAAGCTAAAGCTCTTTGTAAGTTTCCTATTTACTTTACTTATCTTAATTTCCTAGTCTTAAATATTAGCTTAGATGTATTACATATTATGCCTTAAATCTGCTTATTAACTTGCTTACTGGTGCTATAAATGTCTAAATGTGCTTATCTATCATGTTTCTTAATCTAATTTTAGTCATTATAATCTATATTTCATATTACTTAATATTATCTTATAAATCATAAAAACCAAAAAATTAGATATCATAGTTATAGATCTTTGATTCTAGCATATTCAGTTATGGATTTATGTTTGTTTAGTTAGTTATAAGCAAATTTTCATCTGGTAATTAGGTCTTGATAGCTAGTTTTCAAATTACTAAGCTATAAAAAAAATTAGTTAGCATTAGTGTAGATTTTTAATCTCAGCTTAATTAGTGATTAATTTATGTTTGTTAAGTCTAATATAAGCTAGTTTTTATCTGGTAATAAGGATTAGTTAATTGGATTTTTAGTTTTAAGCCTAAATCAAATCTGTCATTAGCATAAAGGAGTGTTTGGAATAAGCTTGTTTGACCTCATATAGTCAAAATTACTTGGAGATTTTTCATTGGACAGTTTGAGTTGCTCATTTGATTAAATTCTAAGTAGGATTGTAGGTTTAGTTTAAGCTCCAAATCATTTTGAGGCTTATTTTTGCTTCCTGTGCACCAGGGGACTTTTCCCTACTTCTTTGCTTGTGAAAATTTGATCCAAGCCTTCCAAGGCTTGGATTTTGTTTGATTTGTGTTTAAACACTCCTAGTGAGTGTGTCTAGTGCAGTGTTAACCACTTTGGTAACCTGCACATTTAGTTTGTGTTTTTGGTCATTTGCATCAGCAGTGGTAATCATAGTTACCACTGCTGTCCTTTTTAGCTTCAATTCAGCTAAGCTTATAGGATTTAGGAGTAGACTTTCATCTAGCTTGTAGTTTAGACATAGCTTAGTTTAGTTTTAAACTTATTTTCAAAATTCTAGCTTAATTTCCTAGGTGCATTTGCTTTTAAAAAGTTATAAAAAAAATCCAAAAAGTCCAAAAACAGTAGCATTTAGAATCTAGCCTTTAAATATAAATTTCTAGCTTATAGTATTAATTTTTATGACTTAGTTTTGTAGATTAAGTATAATTAGTCAAGTTTTCAAAAGGTCAGCTTATGTCATAGTTTAATTTGCTTATTAGCTTAATTGAATTTTGAGCTCCTTGTGTTTGTTCTTGAGTTTGCTTATTTGATAATCAAATTTAGAAGTCTTTCACTGATTTTTTGTTAAGTAGCTTATTAAAACTAGTTAGTAGACATCTTTAGGATTCTAAAACAACTTTTGGTTTTTAATTTGAGCTTAAAATAAGAAGTGTGCAAGCTTTTTAGTCCAAATAAGCAAAAGTGAGCTCAAAAGCTCACTTTCTGTATTCAGATCTTCAAAAGCTCTTTTAGAGCTTATTTTTAGGTTTCAGCTTATGAGTGTTTTATTAAAAGTGCTTAAAAAGTTCTCTTTACAAGTTTCAGCTTTTAGTTTTTCAAAAAGCTGTTTTTCTTTTTCTTTTTCACTAATAAGCCGTAGCTTATTTGTAGGCTTATTGAGCTTATTAGCTAAGTTGCTTGAGTGTTAGCATTTTTCTCTTGTTCTTTGTTAGAATTAGGATTTTTCCTGAATTTTTCATATTTTTCTATTAAGTAGATTATTTTTAATCATTTTTCTTAGGATTTAAATTTCGAAAAATCATAAAAATTAGAAAAAAGTTTTAAAAAATACAAAAAAATAGTTTTTAGTATTAGAATAAATACTTTTAGTTTTACATTCAGAAAAATCATTTTTACACCTCTTAGATTTTAATTTTCATTTTTAAGCTTTTATTTTTAATTTTAAAAATAGGATTTTAATTTTAAAAATAGTTAAAAATAGTTTTCTGAGTTTTTATGTTATTTTAGACTTTTCTAAGTTTAAAAATCATTTTTCTTAATTTTTAGGACTTAATTTGTTTTTTTTAAGATTTAAATAGATTAAAATAGTTTTTAATTCATAATAAATTCAAAAATAATCAAAAAGAAAAAAATATTTTTCTTTTTCCTAAAATTTTCTTTTGACCTATTTGAGGTTTAGAAATTTAGTTTGCATTTTTATAGTTTAATTTTGTCTTATTTGCTTAATTGTCGTGTTTTATTTGTACCCGTTCATTGTTTTAAGTGTTTAGTTGTTTTTGTGTGCTTATTTTATTTGTTGCTTTATTTAGTAGTTATAGATAATCAAAAATATCTTTTCTCTCATTTAAATCATAATCCAAGCTAAAGCGTGGTTTCAATTTCACAAGTCGTTGGGAAAACGACCCGGGAAAGCATACTTCCCGGTTAAATATACGTATTATATTATATTATATTATATATATATATATATATAAGAGTGAATTTTCCTTTGGGAATTTTTCTTAATTGCTCTTAGATATTATATAATTATACTTATTTAGTGGTATTGAAATTCTACTATTATTGCGTCTAAGCTTTGAGGACAAAGCTTCTTTAACGGGGAAAGAATGTGACAACCCGACAATTTCCGTTTAATAAAATAGCCATTTTCGTGTAGAAATTTGAATTTTTAAAAGTTTCGTTAAGCTTTTCCGTTTAGCCGGGAAGTTGTTTCGTTATTATCTGAGAATCGTGCTCATGGGAAGCAACCGGACACCAAACGTTGTAGTATTTTGGCAATAGCCACGTTTTTATGTTTTAGAGCAATATTTAAAATTTCATAATTTTCCGTGTTACCGTTACTCGTTTCGTTATTTACGTGATCCATAGAATTTAACTACACTTTGTTGTGCATACATGCTTGGAAATTAATTCATCAGAAGAACCTGTCGAGGTCATGGACCGTGAGGTCAAGCATCTGAAGCAGAGCCGTATTTCAATTATCAAGGTACGTTGGAACTCTAGGAGAGGTCCTGAGTTCACCTGGGAACGTGAAGACCAAATGCAAAAGAAATACCCGCATCTTTTCACCAACTCTGCACCCGCTGCAAAGGTTGCGTCCTAAGCTTTGAGGACAAAGCTTCTTTAACGGGGAAAGAATGTGACAACCCGAGAATTTCCGTTTAATAAATTAGCCGTTTCCGTGTAGTAATTTGAATTTTTAAAAGTTTCGTTTAGCTTTATCATTTAACCGGGAAGTTGTTTCATTATTATCTGAGAATCATCACCGGGAGCGAACCGGGACACCAAACGTTGTAGTATTTTGGCAATAGCCACGTTTTTATGTTTTAAGGCAATGTTTAAAATTTTGTAATTTTCTGTGATGCCGTTACTCGATTCGTTATTTACGTGATACGCGTTTTTAATCTATACTTTGTTGTGCATGCATGCTTGGTAAATTAATTCATCTTTGAGCACTAGTTCCCTAGAAAGTTGGAAACCATTTTGGTCCCCCCCTTTTGGTCTCTTGTAACCGGTTATGTATACATGTATATGTTTACATAGGATTCAAATTTGAAATCATTCCTAGACAAGCTTCCATGATCCTAGCAACCATATTTGTCCCAACTCTCACTTGATAGGTGGATCATTTTGGTCCCCTATTTCTTGTCCCCCTCAACCAAACGGCACACACATATGTGTGTGTGTGTGAAACTTGGTCATATAACTTGAGTAATATCTTACATTCTCATTCATTCTTCATACACACACAAAAATCAATTCTCTTGCATTCTCTCTCTCTAAAACACACGAACAAACACAAACCCTTACAAAATCCTTACATTTTCCATCTTTGATCATTTACATTTGAAGATATATTGTTCGAGTTGATTGTTATTTCATCCGGGTATTTTATAAAACAACGTTTGGGTTGTTTTTGATTTCTAATCATCTTTCGTCGTGTTTCTTTGTAAGTCATCTCTACTTTTTCATAAATAAGTTGTACTTTTGCATTCGTATGATCATTCCGAACAAGGTGTACAAAGCGGATCGTTGTGAAAACCATTATCTATTTTTCTATAAAACTACAAGTCTCAAAGTTTAATATTTCTATTTATAAACGGAAGAACATAAAAAGTAGTTGTACTTTTGCATTTAAAAGTTCATTGTGACTATGTTGATATATATATTGCTATTATTACGGCTATATCGATTATTTAAGATTTATCGTATGTTGAGTTAAATATCGTTGGCGAAGAGATTAAGTTAGATGTTGGATTTGTTGGAAGCGTAAATTAAATGTCGAAGAGGTTTAGGTTTAGAACGGATTTGTTGCGATATTTGAGGTGTTGTCGAAAATAGATCGGATATGCTTTCGAGTCAATAAAAGATGTACTTTGTAAAACGAAATTTTACGAGTCGAGGTTGATAAAAATGGAAAAAAAAAAAAAAAAAAAAAAAAAAAAAAAAAAAAAGAAAAAAAGAAAAAAAAAAAAAAAAGTCGATATTTTTAAAAAGGTCATGCTGAAATTTCGTAAACTTTATAAAAGCGTCGAAAACATACTTTTATTATCAAACTTATGATAAAATGTAGAAAAACGTAAGTGTTGAGTTTAGGTCAACATTTTTAGTTATTGAGTCAACGTTGATGTGTCGGGACACTAAGAGACAAAAGGCACTAAAAGACGAAATACACTAAAAAACAAAATACACTAAAAGATGAAATACACTAAAAGATGAAATGCACTAAAAGCTTAAATACACTAAAAGACGAAATACACTAAAAGACAAAAAGCACTAAAAGATAAAATACACTAAAATATGAAATACACTAAAAGACGAAATATTTTCGAAGATGTTTCAAAACGTTGAGACTTCTCAAAACTTATAACTTTCGAAAGTACGTTTTAAAAAGGGATACGTCGTGTCTACTCGTGCTCGGATGATCAGTTCTTGCGTTAAGCGTTATTCATTGTACATCATTCTTAAACGACGACTATATGATAGGTTGTCGCTAGAACCGTGAGATTCATTTTCACTTGATTGATTCCTTTTGATCCACTACCCGTATAAGGTGAGTTCATAGCCCCACTCTTTTACTCGTTTTGACTAAATGTTTTATAACTTGGGGTGAGAAACATTGCTTGTTTTAAAACTGGACACAAGTACTTTACGTGTTGCCTAAGTAGTTTTTAGACCACTACTGCCCGAACTATCATGAACTGTCAATCTCTTGACTAGAGGACCGGTCGAGGGAGCACGAATGAATAAATAGATCTATTGGGACTAATTATCCCTATCCGGGTGAGTAGCGCTCACTACCCACGGGGCGCCCGATAAACGGATATATGTCATGTCGTACTGGTTAGGTTGTCTTTGGTCGGACACATGAGAAGGGGCAAACAAATACTTTATAGCAATGTACATGACTATCTTGCGTAATTAGCTTCAGTTGTCTTGAGCTTAGTGCAACGTAAATACTTTTTTATGTGTAGTTTATCTGTTATAACTATTCGCATATGTTTGATATCTTGTGGTCACTATAACAACGTTTGACTAAACATTGGATTCACTCAACCTTTTGTTAGACGTTTTAAGCATGTTTTTTTCAGGTGTTAGCTATGGATGTGTTGCTGGACTTATGTATTTCTATTTGCCTGTACCGGTTTACCAGAGATTTATCTATGTCTTTAAATACCGTTGTTGAACTTATTTTAGCTTCCGCATTTTTAACTTTGAATCTTTTAAATTTAATCGATGTAAAAACTTATTATTTCTATTTAAAACTTTGCAACGGTGTCTTATTTCAAAACGTAACTTAGAGGTCGTTCTTTATGCCTTTGTTTTGAGATGCTCAATAAAGTCACGCCTCCGGACAGTATTCTGTCAGGTCATGTCTCGGGGGTGTGAATGAGTGGTTCATGAGCCAAGGTTATAGAGAACAGGTAGTATAAACTAGGTTAGACTATAACCAGTATGTGATCATACGTGATTATGTGCCTTACGTGACCTTACATAGTACGTATACATAACTAAGTACTACGTAAATAATATATACGTATTAAATACTAAGTATATCTAATATTTCTAACTATTTCTTATTTCATCCTATCATGACGTGCTCGATGACTCATTCATTCATTATTCATTCATTTTGCATTCATCACAGTTACCCATTACACCCATTCATATTTTGCATCATGCATGGTTGATTAAAAGCATCGATTTTGTGAACTTTGCTTGTGCAGGTATGGCTATTTCAGTTATCTCAATTTCTTCGGATTCATCAGAGGATAGCGTATGGACACTTGCTGGACGAGTGATCTTGTTCGATACTATCCATACTACTATTCTTGACACCACACTAGTGATTACTCCACCCGCTACTCAGACTGACACACCAGTGATACCCACAGAGACACCTATCATAGCACCTATATCCACCCATCCCCTGGGACTATACACCAGCTTCTCCTGTTACTCACCTGATCTGGATTCAGTGCATGATACATATGAGGAATCCATCAATCAGACCATATACCACCATTACCAGCTATCTCACCATTTTTATCATCAGATGATGACACCACAAACAGTGATACACCAGATACACCACCATCACCTACCCATGGTACGCCTTTCACTGAGATTACACGCCCCCCTCTACCCAGGAGAATAACCTATCATACCTCGCGTTGGGTTATGATTTATCACCCTGGACAGCTATTCCTCATGGTCGACCGTACCGCTACCATCTTAATGGGCCGGTACACATGATGACTGTGAGGAAGAGGGTTAGATCGTTACCCACTCATCGTCTTGTTGTGAGACATTCTACCGATCATTCTTCTTCAGATTCGTCATCAGAGGTATCATCTGATTTTACATTCGGATGCTTCACTCTGATTCTTCTTCAGATTACTAATTGTAAGATCATTCTTCTCCTGATTTACCGAGTACTTCTGTGGGGCCATTTCGTAAGAGACGTAGGTCCCCTAAACATCTGTACATGCATTACCACCTGTATCCAGAGCTCTATCTCCTGTCCGAGCTGATTTAATACCATCGCCTAAGAGGGTTAGGGATTCTGGTTATTTGGCAGATGTAGAAGTTGATCCGAGAGAGACTAGTTTGAGGGATGATGTTATTGTCAGGGTTAGTGATGAGACTAATTTAGAGCAGGATATTGAATCCAGAGATTCAGGCGGAGATTTGTCGAGTGTATTGCTCGCAGATGCTCTTTAGGGATAGTTGGCTTGATTGCTAGAGTAGTGTTGAAGGTGTGATCAAGATGAGATAGAGACGGGTGTGAGAGGCCTAGTTGAGGTCAGAGTTAAGAGGGTTACGCATCCTGCGATGCCAGAGGATATTCCTGAGCCTGCTCAGGAGGGAGCAATAGAGGTTACTATGAGCATTGGGAGATTTAGTTCTGAGGTTCCAGATCACTCCACTAGGCTATACAGTCCATCATATGCTGGCTATTGAGGAGTTCAGAGAGGAGCAGGGAAGTGGATTGTTAGGATGAGTCGGCAGTTATCTGCTTTGACTAAGAGGATTGCTGAGTTGGAGAGGGATAACAAGAGGCTTAGAGGCACCATGAGTGTTGAGAGTCAGAGAGTTGACCGACTCCAGCGCGGCATGTCACGTATGCAGCGAGAGTTAAGGCAGATGCGACAACTTCAATTTTATGACCGAGTGAGGGTTGGCAGACTCGAGGCGTGTGCTAGGAAGCACATGGGCTACCGTCCTTAGAGATGTTCGTTAGTATTGCAGCATTGAGTAGTAGCGTTTAGTGATGACCGTAGTGTTAGAACTCGTATTTTCTGTATTTTGAAACGTTGTGATGTAATCACTAATGTTCGATGATATGAAATTGATATTTATCTATGATATGATGTCATGATTTGATTTACTTACGCTCTTGCGTCATGCATTATGGGATTTTCGTAAATATATTTTGATCATATATTTTCTATGTGATTAACCATAAATTTTATTTGATACCGTTAGTGATCTCGCATCACCTAGAAATCTCATCGAGTGTTATGTTTGATTGTTGTAAGAAGATGCTAACACCCGATCTGGAGCTCCATAAACTCATGAAGGAGTTGAAGGAATTGGTTTAACCACGCCGAGTAGCTGAGAGATGAAGGCATGAAGCCGAAAGGACCCTTGAACCCCTGAATGAGAATAGGGATGAACAAGAAGGTGAAAACGGAGGAAATAGAAATAGAGGAACAGAGAAAAACAGGGAAATGGAGGTAACTGGACTCAGGAAAGGAAACAATGGCATTAATTATGGAGGTTTAATTGCACAGTGGCTCGGAGAGTGCATTTTCCATGACTTCTTGAGTGTAGCCACAATATTTCTCTAGAACCGAAGGCGTTGTTGGATGCCCGCTGTGTGGAAGTGGAGACTGTGTTCAATATTCAGTAATTATTGGTATGGATTGGTTGCAATGTAACACGCGTTGTATCGTTCTTTGACGAGAAGGGTTGTTCGTATTCCTTATGAAACTGAGGTGTGTAATCCAAGAGAATATAAGGAATATGGGTGTTAGGATTAGTTTTTGGATCACTTTTATTGGACCCTTTGTAAGTTTTCTTTTTTTGTTACCATTTTTTAACATTTCTGCATTTTTTCTTCATTGGTATGTTAGCATTGCTTATTGTGTCCTTTTTGTGCTTATTTCCCCTTGGTTTCATTTAATCCTTGTGCTTATTTCATTGCCTTTTATCAGTTGTTGTAACATGCTTCTGTTCTTTTTCTCTTGTTTCTCTTTTTTTTTAATTTTTATTAAACTGTCTTTCTAAGCTAGTTATTATTTGATTATTTAATCAGCTTATTAGTGTGCTTATCTGTGTGTGCCTTGTGCTTATTTATACTCTCACTTGCATGTTAGTTAAATATCCAAGCCCAAATCTTACCAAATCTGCCTAAAACTTAGATTTCTATACATAAAGGGGTGTTTGGCATAAGCTGAAAATGGGTCAGAATGGTTAGTGTAATGGGTTGAGGTCTATTAGTCAGTTTTAACTAGCAATAATTAGTGTTAATTAAGAGTTTTTATAAGTGGTCAAGTGTTAAAATAAATTTTAGTGGTAATTTGTGCTTAAGGTTTAAGCTGAGGATCAATCTTTTTCATAATAGCTTATTGGTTAAGCTTTTTGAGAAATCTGTCTTGGAGTCTTTGTTTGTGCTTGATTTTAAGAGTATTAGGGTAGTCAAAGTTCATTTTAACTCTCCTTGTGTCATTTTAGCATCTGTCTAAAGTTTTCAATAAAGTAACTTAAGTAAAACTGTGTTAGGATCTAGAACTAGATAGATCTTCTAGCCTTTGTGAATGTATAGTTACTTATGTAATCACAAGAATCATACGTGAGAGACTCTAGCAAATGTTTAGGCGGAAACTAATACAATTCTTAAACAAGAAAAAAATTATGAACATCGATCCTCTAATGGATCTTTACTATTGATATAAATTGATTTGTGCTTTTACAATCGTGCCTCTCCTAATGCTCAAGGTTTCTTATATAGAGATAGAAACCCTAAATTGGTCAACAAGAAAACTAAAATCTCGTAAGGGAAATACATCAATATCAAGCTCTGCCTAATTTATTCATTCCTTCGTTAATGAGATATACTAGAAAAGAACTATAATTCCTTTAATTACATTAATTGCATCTAATCAGCAGATTCTATCTCTGTCAGCAGGAACGAGAACATGACCAGCAGAAAACATAATCAGGCAGATTTCTATCTCTGTCAGGCAGGATCGTGAACTATGACCAGCATGGAAACATAATCAGCTGATTGCTACTTGAAACTATCCAGCTAGAACGGACTTAATGCTATAAGCGAAAGACCACTTGTCGTTTGCAGTTTGTCCAACAAATTCTCCCTTCAAACTGGTGTGGCTATGTTATTCAAGTTTCTAGTATAGATCTTTCTTGAGGCAAGAGGATTGAAGAGCAGCAGGAACAAAGTAAAGCTTGCAGTAGCAGCATACAATGTAACCAGCAGCAACACAAACAAGCAGCAGAAACTATAGAAGCCACAGCAGCATCAAAGGAAACAGCATGAACTCGATGAACATCAGAATCAAATGAGGCAGCAACATCTCTAAGCAGCAACTTCCAGTCTTTGCAGCAACAGCAACATTGACAAGTATGTACATCAAATCATAAAATTTCAGTCTATTCTCATCACTTCCAGGTGTGTTAACTCCTGTGAGAGGTGAATCATTGAAAAATGTAAATGGATTTGATGTCTCTTTACCAGTTAGCCATTAACTCTGGAGTAGTCAGTTCTTTGGCCACCAGAAAGGTGTATGTCCATGGTCAACTGAGAACCATTTCAACTCTCAGTACTTTAAACATTGGTGAGTTGAATACCATATGGTTTTTGGCAAACCATTACAGCCATCAACGGATTTGATATGCCTTTACCTGTAGCCGTTTGCTCAGGGCTAGTCAATCCTTTGGCACCTAGAAAAGGTAAATTCCATGGTGGATTGATGACCATGTCAACTCTTTGTACATGAAACATGGTGAGTCGAGAACCATACAATTTTGAGTAAATTGTCAACTGATATTCGGATTTGAGAGGTCTTTACCATCCCGAGCCGTTTGCTTGGACAAGACACTTTTCATCATCCAAAGAATATGGAAAGTGATAACCATCCAGTTTTGGGTAACCTGGCAACCATCAACGGATTTGAGAAGGTCTTTACCAAGAGCCGTACCCTCTTGGACTAGCCACTCTTTGTTACAAGAACATGGTGAGTGAGGGCCATAGGATTTTTAGCAAACCCTTACAGCTATCAACGGATTTGAGTTACACCACCCAAAAAGCCGTTTGCAATGGTGGAGCAGAATCTTTCTTGAATGGTAGCCATGGTGAGCTGAAAACCATTTGTCGTGCAGTGCAAGCACTAACACCAAAGTTATACAACACTATACTATCACAAAAATGTATCTAAATTAATAGAAAACTAAGAATACACATATGTTTTTTTTTTTTTTAAATAACAACGAAACTATTGAAAACAAACACTAACTAAGACACAAACTTACAGAGGAGCAGATGCAAGACACTCATAGGATTCCCGTAAGCCAGCTTGAACCATCTGAATAACACTCCCAGCAACAACAACATCCCGACAGTATGAGGGTGGAACTGTGAGCTTGTGACGTAACATACGTTCCAGCAGTGTTGCCCGGATAGGATAGACCCTGTCTATAAACATATACACAGTCTTCCCATTTGTTAAATCCAGTACATGAACAGAGCTCTTGGGATACAGCTTCCAGCTACTCACAATCCAGTCATCTTGAGTGCGCCAAAAGTCTTCCACGTCATCAGAATGGAGTGACTGACACAACAGATTTACATCCCTCCAGAGATCTAATCCAACATCTACATCTGGGTTTAGCCGAAAGTACCGATTCATGCGTCGACGCAAAAGAAGGAGATCCTCACGATAGACATGAGGTAGCAACTGTTTCAAGTAGAAAAAGGACTTTTGCCGTCGATTCTCCTGATAATACACATGATAATAAGTGGTACTAAGCGGGCAACGCACAATCTCCCAATCTTTGAATGCACCATACGGAAGAGGAGGAATATAATTCTCCATGTCATCATCACTCTCACTCTCAGAACTGAAGAAATCTTCAACTGGTTTATCCCATAAAGAGTCATCACTTCGCACCCCACGATGTTTACGACGAGACCGAGGAGGAGAAGAGGCAGATTCAGAAATGGTTTCAACCTTTACCCGTGGGTCAACAATCTCATCATCAGGGAGTTTGTCCACAACCACAACACCAGCACCAGAAATATACTGACCCCGAAAGAGAATCTCAGCTAGCACTTCATCATCCGAGTCAGGGTCAGCAGCAACGCGAGACATACCTATCTGCTCGTCCTCATCACTATCCAAGAAAAACTCATTAATACCTCCTGATGTGGGTTCAAACAGAACATCAATTGGTATGTGATCAGTAGAGACAGGTGACGGGGAAGAACTATCAGCAGAATCTGCAAATGGTGAAACTCCACTCTCACGGTGTGAACCAGCAGAATCCATTGCTGCTGAAGTAGAGACAGTAGAGTCAGGAACACCAAATACACCACCAGCAGAAGTGGGAGCAGGAACAGCAGAACCAGACATAGGAGTAGCCGATCCAGCAGGATGAAAACTACTACCACCAGCAGAATCATGATCATCAGCAGGTTGTGTGGTAGCAGCAGGAACAGTAGAAGGCTGCGAAGAAGCGCGTTCAACCCGTTGTCGTTTAGAAGGAGGCTCAGTAATAGCAGGTTTGGGTCGAAATAGATTATACTGAGCACTCAACAAACGATCCTTTTCAAGACATCTGCAGATATTCTCGTATTCTTCAATCAACTGTTGTTTCGACATAGCCTTGACAGCTTTCATAGTGATAGTACCATTATGAGCTGCACACCACTGATTTTTAACCAAGGTACGCATCATTTGGGTGACTTCAGAGTGCTTTAGCGGCTTCCCCTTGAGCGCTCTATAGCGTAAATCTGCCAAGGCTCGCTTCTTCCGTTCCTTAATGGCAGTCATGCGCTCAATAAAGTTGTCTTCGTTGACATCAGCTCCCAACAACTCACGTGCCAATGCAGGATTTGTACCAACTTGCATCATCAAAGTCAACCAGTCCGTGTCTGTCATACGCAGCAAGAGTTCATCTAATTCCTTCGCACGCTGCTCAGAAACAAGAGGCACGTCTGCCTGAGCCAAATCCTCAGCCTGTAACTGCTGGACCAACCGCGCACTTGCCTGTTCTTCTTCGAGGCGTTGCCTGGCCTGTGCATCCTCAGGCCCAACATGTGTCTCCTCATGGAATCCACCAAGAATGGTATCATCTTCCATGGAATTGAGATTATCAATGTCCTCAGGCTCAATATGGTTGGCAGGCCTAGGTAGGGGACCAAAGATAACGGGTTCCTCAAGAGCAGGGTCAACAAAATCATAGGGACGGGGCGGTGGGCCAAAAATGATTGGGTCAATAGTATCAGGGTCCACATATCCAGCGGGTTTAGGGACAGGGCCAAACACTAACAGAAGGCCATGGTCTCCAGTCAGTACCAGGTGAGACAGGGTTAGGAACTACCCATTCTGTCTCAGGCTGCCTCTCCGGTGTTGGTGGCTAGGAGCATCACCACCAACGGGCTGACCTCAATTGTTTAAAAACCGTTCGCTCCTAACTTCTTTCGCGGGATAAAAGGCGTCAAAAATTGCTCCCCCATATTTTCTTGGAGGTTCCCAACTCAGTTTCCAATAAGTCTATCCGTCCCGAACTGTCAATTTTGCAGATAACTTGTTAGAAGTTGCCGGGTCCTATGACTCCCTGCAGCATCGCGTAGGTGGTAGGAGCATCATCAGGCCCAGCATGTGTCTCCTCATGGAATCATTATCAAGGTCCTCAGGCTCAAGATAGTTGTCAGGCCTAGGTTGGGGACCAAAGATAATGGGTTCCACAAAGTCAGGGTCAACATAACCATGGGGTCTGGGCTGTGGACCAAAAATAATTGATTCAATGACATCAGGGTCCACATCCCCAGCTGGTCTAGGTGCAGGGCCAAATACTAATGGCTCCTCAAACATAAAGGTCTGAGCGGGCGGGGAAGGTATGGAGACGCAGGCTCAGGAGTAGGATCCCTAATGGGAGAATGTGCAGGAACAGAAGGCCATGGTCTCCAGTCAGTAACATGTGAGACAGGGTTAGGGACTACCCATTCTGTCCCAGGCTGCCTCTCTGGTGTGAGTTCCCTAACAGGGGAAACAAGAGGAGAGTGAGGTTCAGGGTGTGCCTCAGCTGTACTACCAGCAGCTTCATGGGTAGCAGCATTGTCCTCATCAGCAGCATCGCCAGCAGCAGCAATGGCAAGCATGGGTGGTGTCAACGGTATTTCCTCACCCGCCCATTTTAATCTCATATTAGAAAACAGTTTTCGAGTAAAACCAGAAGTGGGTCTAGGGGTTCGGTCAGCTGTCTCGATGGTAAAAACCGTGGGTACATTAAAAATTTATTCTTTTTAGTCTTAACATTCGCAATCATCCCTTCCAAAATAAAACGAGAAAAATTATAGACCCTACCAGTCGATAAGCAAACAAGGGCTGTGGCAATGGAACTTGGAAATTGATTCCAACTTCCAGCCTTAGGGCTCAGACAATGCAAAATTGTATTTATTCCTTACAACTATGCCTCTGGCATCCCGCTTGTTCTTCAAAATCCATTTTGTCCCTATTGCATGTTTGCCAGCAGGTA